>MJUU01054556.1:0-61590 GCA_002080025.1 Modiolus philippinarum | reverse complement strand
AGTAACTGTACATGGTAGGATCATCTAACCTTGCATGTGCATGCATCTTTGGCAGTAGGTCAGCATCCAGGCAAAATTAGGTCACTTTTCCGTTTATGTCGGAATTCAGGTCTCCATAACTGTACATGGTAAGATCATTTAGCCTTTGTATAAGGGATGGTAAATGAGCACCCTGGCGAAATTGGGTTTCTGTGTCCATGTGCCATAACGAGGCGAACTTTGTAATCGTTGATTACCTATGTTTCTTCTTGTTCTTCTCATAGCAATTAAATGTGTCGTTTTAAACTTACTATGGCGTTTTGTAACACACCTCTGATTCACATGCTGGAGTATTGTCCTTCACTTGTCTCTTTCCTGCTTAGTAATAACTGTTTTTTTCATTGTGGAATAAATGGAAACTTTCAAAAGAGATTTTTTTTCGGATTATGTATATAACGAATTGACATTTGATCTTTAAGCTTTCAGTATGAGGAGTTGTACCCTGCCACTCTATATGTGATGTGATCATAATAAGCTCATAGCAATGTCATAGTGACGTGTGACACACAGAGAATACATACTATCTTGTGAAATCTTGTTCCCACAAACGACAGCAGGCTGTACATATGACACATGCTTCATTATCTCAATATCCATTTATTTTGTCTTGAGGAGTATGTCAAAAAGACAACCTAACAAAAGAACTAAAGCATGATCCAATGTCAAAAATACAAACTAACAAAAGAACTAAAGCATGATCCAAAAGCTACCCCCTAGGTTCTTGAAGCAGTCTTTGATATATATTTTTTTTTTATATGCACATATTTTGTACCAAAGGCAAGTAGCATCTATCATGTCTATGAAATTGGAGACTGAGGCATTTTACCAAATTCAGCTTTAGAACAGCTTTTATCTCGAGTATTTTGAAATATTCAACCCTTTAAAAATGATTTATCATTTATACTCAGGTACACAGTACCCAACTTTTGAGAGCATATCAGTCCGCTTCAATCGTAAAACTGGAAAAAAATTTCCTTATTACAAGCAATTATCTACCAATAGCGAATGTAGTTATAAATAAATTACCGAACAGAACTGCTAAGGGAAGCAATCCAGGAGACAAAAAGTCAAAGATTTATTTTCATTTTATCAGAGACTTTCCTTGCAATTACAAATTTTCCTTCTGTAATGCTAGCCATAAAATATTTGCAAAAATGCAAGCCAATATCAAAATCACAATAAAGTATGGAGGTTATGATTTATTTCAAAAATGAACATAGATATTCTGCTGGGATATTCCATTCTTGAACATTATTAACGTATAAGATAACCATTCTTACAAGTAATTATACTTTCAAGAATATTTTGCATTGATTATGAGACGTAATCATGAAAAAATAGTAACATCTAAGTCAAGCAAATATTAAATCAACAAGTAAGACGAAGCAAATATATTATATACAAGCAATAACACATGTAAGTGGGGAAATATGGTTTCTTGAACTGAATAGAATACATCATTTCAGTTTTTTTACTCCTTTGTTCCTTCGGTATTCTACTTAGGTTGTTTCAGCCTATTTGTTCCTTTATTCGTATGCAGTCAATTTCATACAACGGCTAGCCAAATCCTTGAATTTCTGCTTCAGTTATATAGCAACGGCAGTAGAATACCGAAGGAACAAGGGAAGCGAAGACTACAAAAATCGAAATCCAAAGACATGGCAAAAACGGCAACAGAGAAAAACAAAGACAAAACAAGGACGTGATACAGCTTCAAGCACGAAAATAAAAAGACGACATTAAAAACTAAGGCACTCATAGTGTGAACTCCCATGAAAACCGGGAGTGACATCAGGTGCTCCGGAAGGGTAAGCATTTCCTGCTCCACTAGCGACACCGTCACACAATCATTGAGGTATATATTGTTTTGAAAGTCTGATTTGAGGCTGATTGGAATTGCCATTTTCTAACCCTTAGACAAAACCAATAAAAATCCATGGTACGTATTACTTCTCTAACCCTCAAACAGTACCAAGGTAAAAATTTGAAAAGCTGTTGTAAGTCTCTTGAGTATTCAAACATTTATCAGGACAAACTAGTAGCACTGAGCACATCACCGACGAAGACAAAACTAAAATTTTACAGTATGAAATATAAGACAACACAAAAAACTAAAACCACTGACAGTTTGAACTCCCATAAAAACTGGAAGTGACATCAGGTGCTCCGGAAGGGTAAGCATGTCCTGCTCCGCTAGCGGCACCCGTCACACTATCAGTGAGTCAATCCAGGGTAGAGTCAAAACCGGTTATGTCAAATCCGTGAAGACGTGAAATCTAGCTGAAAATGTCCGTTTTCATTTGGGACACAGAAACGTCATATCTATCAATGATATCATGGTGACGGCCATAAAATTTCTGAAGGGATGAAAGCAACATAGGCTGAACAAATCCCTGACTAAGCAACTTTTGGGACAGTGCTTTTGCTCTATTCAAAAATAGATGATGATCTTTCATTTAACAATCTTCATTGAAGGTAGTATACCCGGGATAACCCCAAAGTTTTCCACAAATTCAATTTTCTTCCTATTTGCAGTATGAAACAATAATGCGCTAATATACTTCAAGAAGAAAATTTGAAAAGTTTCACTGTCAGATTTTTGATCTACAGTTCATAGAAACACCCCTGTCTTAGGGGTCTTCAATTCTGTTAAGAAATCACCATAAGGCGTATACTACTGTACTGTATATTAATAAGAAACAGCATAAAATAGCCCTAAATTACTAAACTACTTCTTAGAAACTTGTAGACCTAAATACGAGATAATAAATGTCATAAGCATTAAGTGTTGCTTTGAAATACAAAAGAAATTACATTGTCAAAGCAATGCTGAAAACAGAGCTTTGTTCAATTTCTTCTCAACGAAAATCCTATGATTCATTTTCATCAAAAACTGTGAAATTGAAGATTCTCCACATATATGACTCGTGTCAAAAATCACCGTACAATTTTTTCACAATGGTAGGAAAACTGCATAAAAAAGCCTAGAAAAGTATAATTTTCCTTGATTTTGAACGTCAAGTTGAAAGAATTACCTCCCTTGCCAATTATCTGACTTTCATAGATTTTAATTGTTTTAAGGTACCACTCAAAACCTTGAAATTTTAATGCAGGCATTATGAAATGATTTATTAAATATAGTGTATTTTCATGATCAGATGGATATTTTTTTCTGTTTATGAAAAAATATTATAAATCTTGTGTTTTATTCATACCAATCAAAACAAGTAATTTCTAAATAAAAAAGGGTTGTCTACTACCTTAAAAGACCCCAACCTGGATTTGGCTTTACATTTAGATCATATTGGTTATTTGATCTCATCTTTGAGTTTATGGTCTTCCAAAAGTTTAGATTTTATCTGCACTGAAGAGACATAAGTTGTCGAAATACGCATATGCAGAATTTAAATTTACAGTAACTTCGGTATTTAGTCACTTGTGTATTCAGATGAACTCGAAAATATTCCCACATTTATAGCATATGGCACCTACATTTCACAACCCATTCGTTATTGTTGTGCTTGTAGTTTCAACAGGGCAACAATGCAAAACTACTATATCAACATCTTATATATCGAGGCAACCAACATTTCAATTGTCACTTAAGACAATTTTATGGTCGTTTTTACGGTCTAACAGATCGTTACAATGTTTCTATTTCATAAATCATAAAGATACTCCTATTTGGTATTGGAAAGGAAAACGCATATTTTGTCAAAACAACACAGCTGATTCCAACAAAAAGTATACTGAGGAGAATGTGATTGCCTTGCTTGAATTTTAATTGACAATTTATTATTTGTTGAATTCTTTGGACACGTTTTCCAAAGTAATCGTGATACTTATGGGGACAGGTTGTTCAGTTCTTCTCTCAGATTTGGTTATATTTTCATGTGAAGCCAGGTTCATACATGATCTTGTTCAAAAGAAAGAGAAAACATTAGCCGAATCTTTTATCTTCAGTTTCCAATACATGGATGATGTTTTATCTCTAAACAATCCTCGATTTAAACATTATTTTCATCTCATATACCCAAATTAAATGGAAATTTAAGTCCACACTGATACTCAAACATCGGTATCGTATTTTGACCTTTACCTTTATATTGACAACTCGTGGCACTTAAAATCCAAACTTTATGACAACGTGATGATTTTGACTTTCCAAGAGTTGAACTGTCCATTTTTGAGTTGTAATATACCCACATCATATGGATTTCGTTTTATTTTGCATTTTAAACATTTATTGAAATTGTAGATTTCCTATGTTTAGGTCCTAGTGCTGCTGACGAGGAGTTAATTTCCAAAATGGCCATACAGCTCATTAAAATTAATTGCAGTTTGAGTTGACATGTGTGTTATGGTCTCATGTTCATTTACTCCATATCCTTTCGTACAATATCTACATTTCACATCTCGTTCGCTACTGTTGTGCATGTAATTTGTACGGCGAAATTGCTGTCAAAATCTACTTAGCCAAGGCTATGTTCAATCACTGTTAATGCTGTCAATCAAAACGTTTTAGAGTCGTCATCACGATTTGATGTTATTGCATATCAGTTAAAAATTCTGATATTTCATTGGTTTACACTGATCAGCTGACATGTACAATTCTGGAATATAGAAAGCGCCGGTCCGATTTTCTGATATTGACGGTCAATATCGGCTGGAAATCGGACCACGGGAGCTGAATTGACTTCACTTTTATAATACGCATATTAACTTTTACGTTAATAAACAAATGACAACAAACAATAATTATAACACTTGATTTCAATGTTTTTGATCAAGTACAGTAACATTATTTTACAAATGTTTAAAAAATAACGAGTTTCGTCGATTTGAGGTCTATTCAATGAAAAGCAGTTTAAAGTGGAGACCTGATTTTAAAAGATTAATCTTGTTTTTTTTGGTTTTTTTTTTTTTTTTTGGTTAAAATTTAAACACTGTGGCTGAAAAGGAAGACACTTTTGTATTAATTTAGCTGTGGCTTTAATATATGTCTTTTTTTTTTCATGTTTCAGGATTTATCATTTGTTTATTGTAATAATATTTTTCTTTTTGTTCAATAAAGCATCAGTTCAGTGCCTTTTTGTTGTATGATATAGATTCTAACATGGCTCTAGTTAATCGTTAACCAGTATAATACTCGATAACCATATATTTCGCACATGCGTAAATGGAATCGGAATATGAGTAAACGGGATGAAAAACAACAATGTTTTTAATTTTGTTCGTCTTAGTTTTTGAAGGAAATAAAGGTTTAGAACAGTTTTTAACTAAATCATGCCATTGAGATACGTAAATGTGTATTGTTTTGCTTATGATTTGAATTTTGAACTTGCATCTGTTTGAAAACGTCAGATTGTGTATTGTGACGTCATAAACAAAGACAGCAATGGAGTCGGGAAATCCGCCTTCTCTTAGGTCGCTTCAGAATAAAAAATTCAATTTTCTGTCATATTAGAATCGAAATAATTCATGGCAGGTATATGGTTATTGTCATTTAACCATGGGTTGGGCCTTTATATTCGTAAATTTAACCCCTCGCTAACGCTCTGGATTAAATTCGAATATAAAGGCCCAGCCCATGGTTGAATTTCCAATAACCATATACCTGCCATGAATTATTTCTTAATTAATATTTCTTCAGTGCAATAAACACAATAGTAAATGACATTATTGGCAATATGACAAAATTCGGCTGCCCTCGGGTTGTGATATGGACCATGGAAACTGATATGGCCCGAGCCGAAGGCAGTCCAAATTTTGTGATATTGCCTTAAATGTCATTTACTATTGTGAAAGTATTATTACAATGTGTCTGTATCACAAATGAAGACAGACATCTTTTAATAGATCTCGACTTATTATTCTCTATTTTCTTGTATAGCAAACTTTTATATTTAGTTTTTTTTCTTGAAGTTCGTCGAATATGTTTGTGTTAGAGATATGCCCTTGTAATAACTAACTGGGAGGTATTTAACATCCTTGACTACCTTTGTAGGTCTCGCACGGACGAGCCCTTGTAATTGTCTGAATACTGCAGAGTTAAACATGTGTTTTTGTTTGTTTCTTTTTTCAAAACTTGGGGTCATCTCACTGGTCCGACAGTCAATAGTCCGACAGTTATTAATCCGACAGTCATTAGTCCGACGGTCAATAATTATGAATTAAATGAATGTTTAAGATAGTATTCACTTTCTTCTTTTCTCGTTAGAGGGGTTTGAAATAGGGAAATTCAAGATAGCCGCTTGCTGAGGAACATAACCCTTATGGAATATTGTTCTTCTGATATTTGCAAAATAAAAGGGGGACAATCTAAAGTGTTGGTCTTACGGCCTTTGTAGTTTAATGATATTGCTGATTAATTCATTAAATTTTGCTGATTGAAAGCTAAGGGAGCCTTCAATTCGATGGGATATCGTCAAAAATATTTAAGGCTCTTTTTAAAAAATTACATTGTTATTCTATGAACGAAAGCGGGTTTTATATTAAAATGAAAATCATCTTGATGGCGAAATATATGCCTAATATTCAAAAATAGTTCAAATGCGCATGGTTGAAATAAATATTCAAAAACCTCGACCTAGAAATCTGCTTGTGCATGGAGAAATGTTATTTTATTATTGTATATGAAATAATAGCTACAAAAATATCTCTTTATACAGTGACTTCGGTATTTTGTTATTTCAAAATGACGACGAAAAAAAAACTTTTTTTTATTAATCACTATACAAAACGTATATCATTCTGTCGTTTATTCAATCAACTGTATGCACTCCCAAAGTGACAACCGAAATTTTGAAAAAAAAACGGGAAATCCGTCTTTCAGTAATTACCATTTTTACGTAAAATCAAAGTTGCAATACTTCTTAGTTTTTAATAGAAAAACTATAACAGATTAAGCTGCAAACACGTTCAGCATACAAATGTACAAAGATTTTTCTAAGAAAATCTTTATGTCCATGAAGGAGTTATTGCCTTCTTTGTCAAATTTTCGTTATTACATACATTTTATCTTGTATTTAAAAAAAACGATTTTGAGATCGAGGTCAAGTTTGAATAGTAAAATTGTTCAAAAAATATAATTCCAATCAAGTTCCAATCTCATCGAGATGGCGAACACCTCGGAACATAGTTTAACGTATTTGAAAATATTGTGAAATGTTACTTCTTGAAAACAGTTTCATACATCAAGTTGATATTAACTAGGTATTATAACATGATGATCATCTACCAAGTTTTGCATATCTGTAACAATACAAATACAAAACGGCTGCGACCAGGGAATAGTTGAACATAGGATAATATTGTGAATTGTTACTTGAAAACTGTTTTATACATCAAGTTGATATTAACTAGTTATGGTTACATGCTGGTCATTAAACAAATGCATGAATGTAGTATCCATCATAGATCTAAGATGGCTGCAACTACAGATCATAGTTGAACATTGGACCCTATGGAAAAATGATGCAAATTGCTATATCTTGAAAACCGTTTCATATATTAAGTTGATATTAACTAGGCATTTTAACATGACAGTAATCTACCAGATGACTGTCTTTTCTACCAAATGATTTTCACCTAAGATTAATCAACAAACCCTGCAGGAAATGTTATTCGATCAGTGGACACCAGCTGAGCAATACAGGCTCACATGTGAGCCCTAATTTATATCTTCGATCCGAATAAAACCAAGCTTTATAGAATTATTGTTACCACAATGCCCAGTTGTGCAATGGTATTTTCAAAATTATCGACCCTTTGTCAGAGATTTATGATGTTTTTCACTTTCTTTGTAAAATTTAGTTTGTGGGCGCCACATTTACAATGTACGTCTTTTATCTGATTTCATCCAGAATTCACACAGTCATTGATCACATTCTTCAGCTGTGCCTGCATTTGCCAGAATTCTCACCTATTTGTTTTACAGAGATATAGCCCTTATAACTTTATATTCTCCTGCATCTTTTTTTTTTTTTTTTGTAATGAATATTTTATTTCGTCTTCAGAAATTAACATATAACACATCAAATATGTTTACTTTATTTAAATATAAATATCACACAAAACAATTTCGTCTTCAGAAATTAACATCTAACACATCAAATATGTTTACTTTATTTAAATATAAATATCACACAAAACAAAAAGTTAATCAAGTAGAAGTGCTTGGCTTATATCACTCCATATTTGTTTCAATTTTAAAGACTTTGTAAGACAAATCTATTGCTCTATATTCCTTAACGTTGATTTAAAACCATCAACATTCGGGTTACACTTTTTAATTTTACATTAATATATATTTTTCTTTATACACAAAGTACACAGATTCACTGGATCACAATGATCCCCAGAATAACAACTAAATAGACAATGAAATGCGTTTAATTCTAATTCAAAATGCGAATTTAAACAGGAAAGCAGGTATATCCAAACATTTCTGGTGTGATGACATTCCCTTTACAGATGCTCAAATTTTTCAATAACTTCATTACAAAATGAACATAGAGGCGTTTCTGAAAGTTAACATTGCTTTAAAGATAATTTGTAAAAATAATTCTATGATTAAACTTGAAATGTTTGAAGGTTACTGTCAGTTGTCACATTAAAAGCAGCGGAGTACACCTCATTTATGTCATGATCTAAAAATAATTTCCATTTTTCTTGACTTTTACCTGGGGTTGAACTACTTCACTGTGTCTAACACTTCATTGAAGTTGGCCCGCAATATCAGCCCGCAGTAGAAATTATCCCGCAAAAAAGCAGCCCGCAATAATAAAATATGCGTTCGGATAACCTATGTTAGTTATCATGCATATTGCTTAATGAACAAAAATTTAAAGAAATTTAAATAAATACTATAAATAAAATAAAATAAAATAAAATAAATAAAATAAACAAAATAAAATAAAACAAAATAAAATAAAATAAAACAAACTAACAAACAAACAGGCGGGTGGTTGATTTGGCGATCACCGTGTGTAAACTTTTTACTAGACTGCTAATGAGCATGATAAAAAATCAACACAATATACTGACACATTAGATGTATATTATGATAAGAAAGTCTGGGAAAACAATGAAAATTTAATTAAAAAGCGGTATATCACACATGAGGTTTTTGTATGATTATATCCCTGACAAATACACAAGAAAAGTAAATCAATCAACATAAACGTAAATACAGTAACAATACAATTTAACAATTTACCCGTGTTATTAAGCCATTTTAACTAAAATTATTACTACACGTACACAAGAAAATAAATAATAAAAAAAACACAGGTGAAGACATCAGAAAATTAAAAATCGGTGGGAGTATTTTTATGTACTGCACATCAAAACCATCTGATGTAATTCTGAACTAATGTAAACAAATAAACATGATCGCATCTGACAGCATCAATTTCACAGTTGAAGAAGCAATAAAGAATTTTACTGATACCGACTTTGCGAAGCCTCTAGAAAGGTCCAGCCGCCATTACCAAAGTTGGTCCAAATTGCCGTTTTCACTATACGAACCTAGGGTACCCTCCGTAAATTCGGTCCCAAATTTTTCGTACATGTCTAGGGATGATACGCTTTAGCTCAAATGAAAGCTATTACATGTACCTACCTGCCCTATAAGGCCCAACTTTGCAAAGCCCTTAGAAAATTCCAGCCGACATTACCAAAGTTGGTCCAAATTGCCGTTTTCACTATACGAACCTAGGGTACCCTCTGTAAATTCGGTCCCAAAATTTTCGTACGGGTCTAGGGATCATATGCTATGGCTCAAACAAAAGCTATTACATGTACCTACCTGCCATATAATGGCCGACTTTACGAAGAATCTAACAAGGTCCAGGACACATTAGCCAAGTTGGTCCAAATCGGCATTTTTCGACGTAGGGTACCCTCTATGGGACAGCGTCCGAATTTTTCGTACGGGTCTAGGGATCATACGCTTTAGCTCAAATGAAAGCTATTACATGTACCTACCTGCCCTATAAGGCCCAACTTTGCAAAGCCCCTAGAAAGGTCCAGCCGACATTAGCAAAGTTGGTCCAAATTGCCGTTTTCACTATACGAACCTAGGGTACGTAAATTCTGTCCCAAAATCATACTAAGCTATTACCGACTTTTTTAGGAAATGTAACTCTGTCAGTCATACACGAACTGGTTAACGTGAATTGTACTGGTACCTGTGTATTATTGAACGAGTAAACGATAGTGATTGCATGATATACTATATCACGTGAATACTTTAAAAATATTTTTAAATGTTACAGAATAACCAATCTAAAACATTAGTATAAAATGATCATTGGGAATACACGTAACAAAAATAAGCGAATGCTTCAAACAAAGGCTTGCATATACATCATTGCTACAAAATACAATTTATCATAGTCGTTGACTACACAACACACAAATTTGTTACACACGTGATGCATATCATCATCATGTCAATTCTTACATAATTAAGCCACAGGTATCACAGGTGGAAATTGTTTATTAGCACAATCAACATCAGGGGTGGCTGTCAAAGGGTCATGAAACAATTGAACCATAATCAGTCTGCTCTGATCATTTTTTTTTGTGTGTGTGTATTTCAAAGAGTTATAAATTGTTCATTTTAAAAGTATTTGTATTTTAAAATATTGACAAACAAAATATTATGAAAGACAATTAATGTTGTTGGGTCATCACAATCTAGCTGTCGCCATATTGCCTGGTGTCTGGTGTAGAATCAGTGAAAATGCCGATTTTCAAATCGATTTTGACGAGATAAGGTCTTTATCTTTAGTGAAAAGAATTACACCGACGGATAGCCTATTTTATCTATTTTCACCACATAGTTGTACAAATTAGAAAAGTGTATTAGTTCTCTCAAAATTAAGTTCTAAAAAGGGGATACTTCACAAAAAATACGATATTTACAATGCCTTAAACAGGGAATACTTGTGAAAATATGTGAAATTTTAGAATCAATTTTACGAGACTTAACCTCTTCCGATTCTCAAAAAAATTATACCGGAACAAAGAGAAATTTATGTAGAATTAGCACATAGTTGTACATTTTAAAGAACGCAATTTTTCTACTTTTTACAAGCTATCGTTATATTTCTATGTATAAAATACGCCAATCCACAGGTAGCCACTTTAGTCACGTGACTGATCGATGACGCTAATAGTTTAACATTTTTCGTACGGGTCTAGGGATCATATGATATGGCTCAAACAAAACTATTACATGTACCTACCTGCCATATAATGGCCGACTTTGCGAAGCCTCTAGCAAGGTCCAGCCTACATTAGCCAAGTTGGTCCAAATCGGTATTTGTCGACGTAGGGTACCCTCCATAGAACAGCGTCCGAATTTTTTGTACGGGTCTAGGGATCATACGCTTTAGCTCAAATGAAAGCTACTACAAGGAAGTACATTTTACTACTAGTTGCATTAGTTATATGCGAATACACACCTAGTAAGCAGAATTTTAAGGTAAACTGAGTTCGGGAAGAATTGGCTTAGTCCGGTCAAGGACTTATATCATTATACGTCCTTGGTCCGGTTGAATTATATTTAGGCCGGTTGAGAAAAATGTAATTTAAGTTAGTTTATTCCTTTTCACACTAATGTTTACTCTCGGTTTTTTATATTTGAACATTTACCTTTACCTAGACATTACAGAACTTACTACGTGTGGAACATTGTATTTTTATCAGGATTAAACAAATATTAGTCTCCAACATTTATACAATGCCCCATCCTCGATATTGACCTCTTTGGGGCGGATAGCTGAAACACTAAATTCTTCGTAGCTTGATAGTGTATGACAAATATATTAAGCTGATTGAAGCTTAGTGTCAGAAAATATGTTAAAATACGGATAATCAAAATAAAAAAAAGATGTTTGTTTTATATCTTTGGGGGAACTCTGTCTCTCAGTATATGCATTCTGTAGATACCGATATCGTTGAATGTAACTTAATACCTTCCATTGTCAATGCGTCACCGTTATGAACATTTTTCTTATAACACTTACAAATTATTCACATACATTAAACATAGTAAAGTTAATTAAAGGAATATTCAGAACGCACCCTTTTTTTATTGCGGGCCTATATCTGCGGGCTAGCTTCAACTGCGGGCTGATTTTGCGGGCTAGCTTCAGCTTAGTGTGTCTAACCCACCTACAGTTAATTTCGGAAGTTGCGCGTTTAAACACTATAAGTAGAGGATGGCGTAAATATCTTTAAATTACAGCCTTATATATAGTTAAAAAGTGATGATAGGGATATGTTTTCTTCGCCAATGTAATAAATATTGTATATACAAGTTGTACTTTAAAGTAACACAATTTTGTTTGATTTTATACCATGAACGCATCAATGTTTTCAAATTTTTAAATCAAATAAGAAGTATATAATGTTTGTTAGCGTGTATGCAAGGAAGCATCCTGCATTTACGTAATCAATTATAAACACTTCTCCTAACATCTATCAAATTTTGAGAAATATTGTGCAATATGAAAGAAAAAATGTATTTAGCTTTCATTGACATTGAACGGGACGTTGCATGCCACTTGAATGAAGAGTTGTGCGTTTAAGCTATAGATTGAACGGCACGTTGACATTTATTTCTATTTCATTCAAGTTTTCCAGTTCGAAAGTTAGGTAGTTTAATAATAAATAAAAGTTAAAATCCTGTATTAAAACGTCCAATCAGCACACAATTAATCTATTTTCAGCACTTTAAAGGAATTTCTTACTTCAAAAATACTTTGCCATGAATCCAGCAACTCAAACATTAAAATTAAAATTTCAACATGAAATTATTAACATCAATACTCGTTTTATGTCAGATGCTTGGGACTATGGAAAACTCATTCAATGATTTTCTCAGAAACTTGAGGATCAAATCATTGTATCTCAGTCATTCAAAGCTCTGTCCTTAGCTGATTTTGGCTATCTACTTAGATCATATTTGGTAATTTGTTCTCTTTCAGTTTTTAAACATCTTTGAATTTTTGGTCTTCCAAACGTTTAGATTTTATCTGCACTGAAGAGACATAAGTTGTCGAAATGCGCATATGCAGAATCAAAATTCACAGGGACTTCGGTATTTAGTTATTTGACAATGGTCTTTGGATGGTCCTCTTTCAATCACTAAATGCCATATTAGAATAGAAATAATTCTTGGCCGCGGGTGGTCAGTATTCGATTTTCGTTCATTTTACCCCTGCAGGCGCTCTATGGAAAAACTTAACGAACATAATGGGCATGCTTATGTTAATCTTCAACGAATCACCGACAGCAATGAGTTATTTCTTTAGACTATACAATATGACTACCAAAGGCCATCCTTTTAACACTTGACCAAATCGAAAACTCATTCAAATATTTGACCAAATTAAAACTGAACTTCGTCTTAATGTGTCTTTTGATGGTCCTTTCAAGTTTCCACGTCTTCCATAGGACGGTACAGGAACATATCCTGAATTCTCTCTGAAACTTATTGGATAATCAACAACCTAACTTGGCGACAATGGTCCTCGAATGGTTTCCTTAAAACATTTGGTCAACAAATTAGCTGTAGATCCGAAAATTGAAAGAAGCAAATGGCATAGGTATATTGCATTTATAAAACAAACTGTATCAAGATGAGATGTTATTAAAACATTCAGTGGACAGTATATTAGAGGGTTGCTTGAAAAGACCTTATGGCGAGTAATGAATTTAAAACTTAGGATATGGAGTAAATGCACATGAGACAAAGTTTTTACAAATACATGGTGGAACACCGTTTTTATTGTTGTTCTCCATCTTGAAGTCACCATGAGGCCTTCAGCAATTAGCTTTGCTCATACCTCATAGTAAGTTCAAGACGGCCCCTATTATAGCGGAATTCTTTGCTAATTGTCGAACAACTCTACATCCATGTCTTTACTGGTCATGGGTGTTGGATTGTCAACAAACACGTATGCATGAAAACAGGGCCATTATGTAAATATCAGGGCCAGTAGGAAAAAACAGGGCCATTACTAATTAACATGGCCGTTATGAGATTGACAGGACCCTTACAGGATTCAAGATGACAGTTGTGTAGTTCACTTGGTGTCTTTAAAATGCAAAATCATGATTGCATTATATATTTACAGTAAAGTACACATCATTTCTTCGTTCTTTGTATTTAAAAAGTACTAGAATATTGGAAATACAAATTTTATTGTAATTAGTGGTTGAATATGTATGGCACGCGATAGTAACAAAAATGCGGTATTCCTAGTATTTCGAACGGAAACTAGGGGTTTTCGTGCGAAATACTAGGTATACCGCACGTTAACCATGGGTTTCCGATCGGTATACATAGTTTTCGGCGAAAACCCTAGTTTTCGATTGAAATTGAGCGGAAACTAGGGGTTTGCGACGCAAACCCATAGTTTCCAATCGGTATCGTTAATTCGAGTTTAAAGCGAAAACGCTATTCATAGTTTTAGCCAATGAGAAACGTGAAACGGAAATCGCTATTTGATATTTAACGTTCGTCCAATCAGAAACGGAAAACGTTCAGGGTTTAAACAAACCAATCAGAATCGTTTTTTTTTCTGTTTATCGCTTATATTTCTCTCTTTTTTATTCAAATTTCGTATCTTTTATTTATTTTATATATTTTGATATTATAAATTAATTATCGAATAGAGTTGTACCTCTGACACATTTAGTTGCGAATGGATATCAGATTCGCGAGTCCTGAGAGGATTCGATCTCGACTGTCTAAATTCACCTTCACCAGTTAAAAGTTGTGAAACATCGCCGTTTTAGACTTAGTTTAAAAAGAATATTCAATTTAACTAATCTATAGAGCAAAGATTTTTATTTTCATATAACTGGATGTGTACTGTGTTTCG
The DNA here is from genome assembly GCA_002080025.1 of Modiolus philippinarum. Lineage (NCBI taxonomy): Eukaryota > Metazoa > Mollusca > Bivalvia > Mytilida > Modiolidae > Modiolus > Modiolus philippinarum. The sequence goes on along the minus strand of MJUU01054556.1, from coordinate 46,648 downwards.
AAATTAAAAAAATCATGAGATTTTGTATGAAAAATAAATAATTTGATAAGCAGTTAAACAAAACAAAAACTCGGTCTTATAAATGATCAAAACAATTCAGTAATTTAAAACTTTTACTTCATCATATCCTTTCCAAGGAGTTATATAATTTGGAAGTTAAAAATTTCATGAATTTTAGCATTTAAGAGGTATGAAAAGTATAATTTTAAGTTAACGGTTTAAACTTACTCTATAAAAATGACAAAAACAATAAAAGTGTTTGAAAATTTTACTTCATGATATTCTTTCGAAAGAGTTTGATATGTTGCAAAATAAAAAAATTATGAAATTTAGCATAGAATAGACAGAATAGTTAGATTTTTTAATCAGTGGTTCAAACTCAGTCTTTAAAAGTGACAAAAACAATCCAGTGTTTTGAAAATTTTACACCATCGTATCCTTTGGGAGGAGTTTAATAATTCCTGAACCCAAAACTTGATGAATTTTATTATTAAGGAGGTTTGCTCCTCATGTTTAAGGATTTCTGTCAGATTTTCGGAATTCTCTGGTTTTATCCATTTAAAAGCATTATAATTTTTTGCCCATTGACCCCCTTATTTTTTCCCATAATTTCATTTTATTTATCTTTATAAGCATTCTGTAAAAATTTCATTAAATTTTATTTATTCTGTCACACTCATTTGTGGTCAAACCTTGCTAATGTTAATCCTATGAAAAATCCGAGGAGTTCAGTTTCAATTTTCAATCACTTAAATCTCAAAAATGAGATCATCAACCTATCATTTTTTTTCACTTAAATTCCTTCTTTTTTAGTTTCCTAACAAAAAGCACATTTATTTGAAATCCTATTTATTTTCAAATAGAGTAGCGAACCCCCTTAAAAAAGATATGAAAAGTAAAATTTTTAGTCGACGGTTTATACTAACTCTTTTGAAATGTCAAAAAAGTTAAGTGTTTTGAAAATTTTACTTCATTTTGTCCTTGCGAAGAAGTTTGATATGTTGCGAAATACAAAAATCGTCAAATGTAGCATAGAAAAGGTATAAAAAGTAAGATTTTGAAACAACGGTTTAAGCTAAGTCTATGCAATGACAAAAAAAATTCAGTGTTTTGAAAATTTAACATCATAATATCCTTTTGAAGGAGTTTTATAATTCGGGAAGCAAAACATTGATGAATTTTAGCATTAAAAATGTATGCAAGTAAAATTTTTAGTCTGCGATGTAAACTAGCTCTTGAAAAATGACAAACAAGTTAAGTGTTTTGAAAATTTCACATCATTATATCCTTGCGAAGGAGTTTGATATGTTGCGAAATAAAAATATCTTCAAATTTAACATAGTATAGGTATGCTTTGCTTTAAAAATCTTACTTTTCATACATATTCTATGTTAAATTTGAAGATTTTTTCATTTCACAATATATCAATCTCCTTCACAATTATATAATGATGTGAATTTTTCAAAACACATAACTTTTTTTGTCATTTTTAAAGAGTTAGTTTACATCGCAGACTAAAAATTTTACTTTTCATACCTTTTTAATGCTAAAATTCATCAAGTTTTTGCTTCATGAATTATAAAACTCCTTCGAAAGGATATTATGATGTTAAATTTTCAAAACACTGAATTTTTTTTTGTCGTTTTTATAGACCGAGTTTAAACCGCTGTTTCAAAATCTTACTTTTCATACCTTTTCTATGCTAAATTTGATGATTTTTGTATTTTCGCAACATATCAAACTTCTTCGCAAGGATATACTGAAGTAAAATTTTCAAAACACTTACCTTTTTTTGACATTTTTAAATAGTAAGTATAAAGCGTCGACATAAAATTTTACTTTTCATATCTTTTTAATGCTAAAATTCATCAAGTTTTTGCTTCGCGAATTATAAAACTCCTTCGAAAGGACATTATGATGTTAAATTTTCAAAACACTGAATTTTTTTTTTGGTCATTTTTATAGATTTAGTTTAAACCGCTGTTTCAAAATCTTACTTTTCATACCTTTTCTATGCTAAATTTGATGAATTTCGTATTTTGCAACATATCAAACTTCTTCGCAAGGATATAATGAAGTAAAATTTTCAAAACACTTAACTTTTTTGACATTTTTAAAGAGTTAGTATAAACCGTCGACTAAAAATTTTACTTTTCATATCTTTTTAATGCTAAAATTCATCAAGTTTTTGGTTTGCGAATTATAAAATTCCTCTCAAAGGAAACTATGGTGTAAAATTTTCAAAACACTAAATTTTTTTCGTCATTTTTATAGACTTAGTTTAAACCGCTGTTTCAAAATCTTACTTTTCATACCTTTTCTATGCTAAATTTGATGATATTTGTATTTCGCAACATATCAAACTTCTTCGCAAGGATATAATGAAGTAAAATTTTCAAAACACTTTATTGTTTTTGTCATTTTTAAAGAGTAAGTTTAAACCGTAAACTCAAAATTATACTTTTCATACCTCTTAAATGCTAAAATTCATGAAATTTTAACTTCCAAATTATATAACTCCTTGGAAAGGATATGATGAAGTAAAAGTTTTAAATTACTGAATTGTTTTGATCATTTCTACGACCGAGTTTTGTTCTTTTTTACTGCTTATCAAATTACTTATTTTTCATACCAAATTTCATGATTTTTTTTAAATTTTGAAACAGAGTACACATCCATTTATATGAAAATAAAACTCTTTGCTCTATAGATTAGTTAAATTGAATATTCTTTTTAAACTAAGTCTAAAACGGCGATATTTCACAACTTTTACCTGGTGAAGGTGAATATAGACAGTCGAGATCGAATTCTCTCAGGACCCGCTAATCTGATATCCATTCGCACCTAAATTTGTCAAAGGTACAACTCTATTTGATAATTAATTTATAATATCAAAATACATAAAATAAATTAAAGATACGAAATTTGAAAAAAAAGAGAGAAATATAAACGATAAACAGAAAAAAAAACGATTCTGATTGGTTTGATTAAACCCTGAATACCGTTTTCCGTTTCTGATTGGACGAACGTTAAATATCAAATAGCGATTTCCGTTTCTCGTTTCTCATTGGCTAAAACTATGAATAGCGTTTTCGCTTTAAACTCGAATTAACGATACCGATCGGAAACTATGGGTTTCCGTCGCAAACCCCTAGTTTCCGTTCAATTTCAATCGAAAACTAGGGTTTTCGTCGAAAACTATGGATACCGATCGGAAACCCATAGTTAACGTGCGGTATACCTAGTATTTCGCACGAAAACCCCTAGTTTCCGTTCGAAATACTAGGTATACCGCATTTTTGTTACTATCGCGTGCCATAAATATGCTTTGGCTGGATAAGGAGCTGTATCATGTATTATTATCAACACCTTTGTATTAGATTTTTGGCCCTACTTGTGACTGCTCATTTAACTCGTTTCATCACAGGGGATCAAAAAATACACATGATCATACATCTTTTCTTGATTTTTTAAAGTTTTTTTTTGTACTTCACAGTCAACCCCTACTACAGTTGTATGGAGAATAGATTTATTTGTTTCAGATATTTGACCTTAGTTAAGACCAACTATTTTACTCATTTTATCACAAGTAATCAGATAATAAAACGTTTTCTTGATTTTTTCCAGAAAAAAATAGTCTTGTGTCCCTTGAGTTAAACCCCAATACAGCTGTATGCAGAATAAACTTAACTGTTTCAGATATTTGACCCTACTTTTGACTACTCATTTCACTCATCTCACGAAAATAAACATTTTTTTTTCTAGATTAATTTTTATTCCTTTTTTACCCCGAGGTTAATCCTAATACAGCTGTGTGGAGAATACCCTTTTTTGTTTCAGGTGACCACTCTTTTTACTTATCTCATCACAAGGGATCGGAAAATATACATCATTACTCAAGACATTTTTGTACTTAGCGGGGTAAAATCTTATATCTTATGAACACACCCTATTACTGGCAACTGGAGCAGCAGATACTATCATGACAAGCAGATGCTACAAGTTGAATTCAAACGTAGCAGCTAGGTTGAAATTATTATATTTTGTGCATTTTTTAACTTTTGTAGGCTGTACTAAGGATACTTGAGAGTTGATCATATAATTGGGAACCTGTCTCCAAACTTTAAAGCTACAAAGTCAAATACTAAACAAAATAGAAAGAAAATAAAGTTATAAATCATCGTTGTAAACGCAAGTTTACACTTTCAAAACATATTACTTTAAAACAACATATTCATTTTAGTAATGCTTCTTTTTAAAATGGATTTAGGGTATTTTCTGCCTTGCTTTAAGTTGTCAAGACTTTACATAGATCGATGGCTGTATGACTTACAAATCAATTTTCACCGTCAGCAAATATGTGCTATCATGTTCAGCAGATGAGACAAACAGTGACAGAGGCTGATTTAGGAAAATTACAATTGGAAACAGCATGAGAGTGCATGGGATTACGTAGAATGACAAAATACCGAAGTTACTGTGAATTTTGTGCAATCAACTACTGGTTTAAATCGCAAAGTCATTCTGTAGATAAGATCTGCGATACTGGTGCAGGAAGAAGAAGAATGATATTATATCGTTAGATGAGTCTTGGATAGTTACATGGTTCCTGTTAAAAACTGGGTCATCTCGACCCATATTGCAAGCATGAGTATCGTAAGAAAAGTTAAGTTGACTGGGCGGAGACAGAGAAGATTTTTGAATTCATTTCCTTTTCGGTCAAGTAAACTATGTTCCCAAATTATTATATATATATACTCCATATCCTTTCGTAAAATGGTCATCCATTCAGCAGTTCTCTAAAAGAAAATATAGGTTATAATATGTTAGAGTATGTGCACCGCTGACGGCCATTTTGGATGATAGGTCAGGAACAAAGTTGAACACTTATTTAACACCTCACAAAAATCATGCATGCCATGTTTTATTTTAAATCCATTCATCGGTTTCTAAAAGAAGAGCTTCGTACGCATTTCCCATGGGTCCATTGTTCAACTAAGTTTCAACGCTGGCAGCCATATTGAATTACACCAAAGTGACAATTGTTGGTCAGTAGCTCAACAGTATCATTCATGTCATGTTTGGTTTAAATCCATTCAGTTGTTCTCTAGGAGATCTTTACTTGCATTTCCCTATAGTATTCAATGTTAAACTAAGTTTACATATGGCGGCCATATTGGACAACAGATCGGCACCAAAATAACAACTCTTGGTCAGCACCTCACAAGTATCATTCTTGGTTCCCTAGAGGCATTTCTCTTAGGGTCAAATGTTAACCTCAGTTCACCTATGGCGGCCACGTTTGACGACAGGTCAACACCTCAGAAGAATCATTCATGCCATGTTTGGTTTAAATCCATCGAGCGGTTTTCTAGAAGAGGATCTTGTATGCATTTCCACAGTTTCCAGTGCTACATGTAATTAAACCAAGTTCACCGCTGGTGGTCATGTTGGATGGCGGATTCGCACAAAAGTAATGACACTTTGTCATCATTTCACAAGTGTTATTTATGCCAGCTATATTCGGTTTAAACCCATATAGTGGTTCTCTACAGGAAATATATTTCCAATATTAACCTAAGTTTCGTCGCGGCGGCCATGTTGAATGACGGATCTGTACTAAAGTGAAAATGCTTGATCTACACCTCATAAGAATCATTCATGCATATTTTGGTTCAGTCCATTCAGTGGTTCTCAAGAAAAAGTTCTTAGAAGGAAAAGTCAAATTTAATACTAAGCGCCGTTGACCACGTTATATCATTAATTACCGGTTCTAATTAAGTGGCGTTCGAAGTTAGACGAACCGAGGTATTAGATATATTAGTTGCGTATCTCAGGCCATAGACGTCAAAAAATGCAACAAGCTCAAGAATATCTTCCTACGAGAAAGATCGAGGGTAATTTTACATATATTTGATATGTAATTACATGTATGAAAATAATTTTTACAACTGTGATACATTTTAATGGACCTGGTCCCGATTGCTAACATCCGCTGTCAGTGTTTGCCAAAGATATTTCAAACTGCTGTTCGCATCAGCCGCAAAATCATCACGAAATAAATTCATCCACTTATTTTGAATTTATTAATCATCTGATAAAGTCCTATGTAATGATAAACGAAACTCTAAATAACAACGGTAAATATGCTGTTTTGAAGATATATGCCTCAAAAGTGAAAACAAGTTCAACATCGAAATTATAACATTTCGATTTTGTTTATTAGTTGACATTGCAGCTTTAAACTTTGGAGACAGGTTCTCCACAATATGACCAAGACGGCAGTATGCTTAAAACACAGCTTAAAAATATTGAACAATGCACCAAATATGGTAATCTTTACCTACATGTCACGCTAGATTTTAACTTGTAGCGTCTGCTGGTCAAGATAGTATCTGCTGGCCCATTTGCCGGTAATATGGTGTAATGAATGAAGATCCATGAAGTAAAAGTTGTTTGTTTCAGATATTTGCACCAGCTGATCTAACCTACGAAAAAGGGGGGTTCCGATAGGCTTCAAAATAAGGGGATTCCAGTCGAGTTTTGTTTTACCTTTTTGTCAATTTTTACCTAAACTCTGCTCGATATTTAAAAAGTTTCCAGAAAAAAATTGTGTTCCAACCCTCCGAACCTTCCTTTTGATTCGCCAATGATTTGACCCCACAAATTACCTCATGTTCATTTACTCCATATCCTTTCGTAAAATATTTAATACAGGAGTTTGTCTTTTATTGCAGTTTGGAGTTGGTAAAACAATTCCCCGTGGTAGAGATGTATGCTCTTTATTTTTCTTAGATATGGTGTACTTGTACATGAGATAATATCTCATGTGTACACTTTGTTCAATTACCATTATCTAAATTCATGTAAATTCTAAAACCAAAGGATTAACTCCCACCATCGTACTTTTGTCCTTAGCTATATTTGATATTACTGATTATTCGGATTTCGTTTGGTTTTCATTTTTTGAAATTATGGATTTCCTTTGTTTGGGTTCTAGTGCTGCTGATGAGGAATAAATTTCCGAAATGGCCATACAGCTCATTAAAATTATTGCAGTTAGAGGTAACATATAAGTTATGGTCTCATGTTCATTTACTCCATATCCTTTCGTAAAATATTTCATTTCAAAAAGAATTTTAAGAATTTGATATACATTTACATTTACTTTTCAATATATCTAAGTTCATCCATTTTGTAAATAAAAGCGCTGCCTCGTGCCATTACAGCCATCCTCTGATCACTTTTACAGACCTAGAACACATATCATGGTTATTATGAAAATACCCATTTATTTATACTATAATAAACCTTTGGGCTTCTAATAATATTATCTTATACAGATTTAAATCTATATTCATATTTTTTTTTTGTCCAAGATACATGAATATGTAATGTTGAGATATAAAGTTGAACAAAAACTTGGATGTATTAAGGTCACAAGCCAGAAGTGTAGGTCATAATGGCCTTATCTTGTCAAGATGGTAATTAATCACTCTTCCATATACATTAACTTCTGAGATTGACTCGGATGTAAGCATGAATGCTGAATTAATAAGTGCAAAAAATGTAGGTAACAGTGCCCTACTTGTTTGGTTCTGTCAAATTAACAGATCTGTCTCAATCGTAATCAGGCTGATACTCTTTTTTTACCAAGAGATTGTTTACTATAATTCAAGTAATGCGTTTGCTCTATTACAGCAAAATTTCTATGTACGTAGCTATTTAGAAATATTTTATAAATTGATATCAGAATATGTAGCTAACGTGATTGTATGTTTTAGTTATTTACAATGCTTTATACTATAAACATTTTATTCAAACGCACCTTAAGTAACAACGCTCCGTTCAACTAATTCAAGTGGATTAGCAACGTATACGTTCAATACAAAATTTGAGTGGCCGATATTCATCTGCTTATTGTGCTAAATTAAAGACTTTAAAATGTACAAAAAGAAGTTACAATTGTATAATGGATGTAGATGGATTAGTTAATTAGTTTGAATTACAGAAAAGGTCGTAGTAAATTGATTTAAGCTATTGATTTTGTTGACGTCTTGCCCGTGAAGTTGATGACAGGTGAATGCGTTTTCTTAATTCGTCACGTGTTTTAACAGAAACATTACCTAGGTAAATTTAGATGTTAACTTTGGTTTATGTAGAGAAAATTTCTTTATATTTGAACAATAAAACATCTTTACTGCTGCAGTAAGTCGGCGTCGAATGTCCACTGTATAAATTGTTCTATTTCCTGACCGCTTCGGTACGCACAACTTCCGTATTACACTGAACGTGGTTTAGACACAGTGTACTTTTTCCAAAAAAAAAATTATAAAATATTTTGGACGGTTTAATTGTTGATTTCAGAAGCGAAATATGTTTATTATTTACATCAGTAAGCCTCCTTGTATTAGTTCTTTCCACTCTGCCGGGGGAGAATTAATTAGTCCATAATACTCTAAAAAATTTATATTGATATTATATTTTTCCCTCAAATTTTCCATAGTCATCAAACCACCTTCATCTTTTACTAAATCGTTCACAAAAAATTTCCCTTTACTGCACCATTGTTTACAATACACCTGCTTTCCTGTAATTTTTATATCTTCGTAATACCAAATATGTTCAAATAAGGGCTCATCAGGGGCTGTCTGTTTCTCGTCATTTAATAATGCCCATACTTTAATAATATCACGCCAGAACAACGTAAATTTATTTTCTAATCTATGTGAAGTTGATTTAGACAAATACCTAAAATTTTCACCTCCCAAGTACTCAACTTTATCCAAGAATAAGGATTTCCATTGAGCTTGATTCATGGGATCAAGAATTTTCTTAAGCCAAGAAAATTTTAGTGCATGACAAAACAATAAAACATGAGGAATTCTAATTCCTTACTTATTTTAATCCCCATACAGAATATTTCTTTTAATTTTCTCTGGCTTTCCATTCCATAAAAACTTTTAAAAAGTTCTGCACGAATTTCTGAAATACATTCAGGAGTGGGTCTGGAAGAACCGTCAAACACTGTATCAATACAAGGAAGGCCAGCGACTTAATTGTTGTCACTTTACCTACCAATGTGAGACTACGTAATGTACAGTTACTTGCGTTTTTCCCTGAAGGTATCAATCCAATACTCTTGATTTTATTCCTAGAAGTTTGAATATTTATCAATAAGTCCATTTACGTCGTCGAAAAAAGCACTCCTCGCATATTTTTTCATATTGTTTACTTTGTTTCTCTGTCTTTTAGATTTTAAAATGTCTTCGGTTTTGTTCGTCCGCAGGAGGGGTGTCTGGAAGAACCTTCAAACACTGCATCAATACAGTTTTAAATTTAATGCTGAATTCAAAGTTGTTTCGTCGTCATTTAAAATAAGAATAGAGTAATCGACATACTGAACGTATGCTGAATTCCATTTATATCTGGCTTATTTTTTATTGCCGCACTCAGAAACTCTAAACACAAAATAAAAAGATAAGGTGATATTCGGTCTCCTTGACAAACTCCCCGTCCGAGAGAAAAAAATTCTGAACAATGACCATTATTCAATACACAACTAGAAATGACATGATAAAAAAAGTTTTACCCATTTTATTATAGATTCTCCAAAACCCAAGAATTCTAAGCACTTAATCATGAAATCCCATTCAACAGAATCAAACTCCTTCTCAAAGTCTAGTAAAAGTAAGAGACCTGGGATTTGTTCTTCATCTGTCTTATCTATCATTTCCATTACAAATCTTGTACATTCACCCATGTACCTTCCTTTCAAAAAACCCATTTATGTATCACTTAAAAGCTTTGTTAAAATATTTTTAAATCTCCTTGCTATACAAGCTGTACCAAGTTTATAATCAACATTTAATAGCGATATAGGTCGCCATTTTTTAGAAAATCTTTTGCTTTGCCATCTTTAGGAAGACATGAAATATTTTTTGTTATATTTATTTTCTTTTTTAATGACAACATTTGTACAATCAAATATAACATCCAAGTACATTTTACAGTTCAGTTAGTTATAAATGCATTTACATGTAGTATCAATTATTACAACCGAATTAATAAGACAACGGCAGTAGAATACCGAAGGAACAAAGCACAAGATTACACAAATCAAAGTCCAGAGACAAGGCAAAAGCAAGAACACCAGAAGACGGAAGACCAAAGATACCACATGCCCAAAAAACACACGAACATTACATATACAACACAAAAAACTAAAGCACTAACAGTGTGAACTCTCAAAAAACAGAGTGACATTAATATCATTACCATATATAGCAGTCATACAAATTTTTATCATTTTTTTAAATAATACATGTAATAATACCTCCTGCATCTTTAATCAAAAACTGATAAGGATCCGTCAAACGACACTGGCAACTATACCATAAGGCGACCTCAAAATTTTGTGGCTGTATAAAAATTATAACCAAACAATCTAAAGCTTCAACGACTGTCGGACTAATGACTATCGGACTAATGACCGTCGGACTAATGACTGTCGGAATAATGACCGTCTGACTAATGAATGTCGGACTAATTACTGTCGGACCACTGACGTGATCCCCAAAACTTTACCTTGTTACTGCTTGCGGAGTAGAGAAGTAATATGTACAATGAATTTTAATTGGTTTTGTCAAAGGGTTGGAAAATAACATTATAAAATCAGCTACTGAGCGGTTCTTTCGACGCCATATAATTTTTCTAGCTGTGTGACAGTCGTCGCCAGTGAGGAAGGTCATGCTCACACCTCAGGGGCCCATGATGACAATCCTACTTTTGAGAGGTTCGCACTGGCAGTGTTTTATTATTTGTAGCGGTTGTATAATGTTAGTTTGTTGCGTCTACTTCATTAACCTTTTCTGTCTATATCTAATTGTCATACATTCTTGATTTATGATTTTTTGTTGTTGTTTCAGTATTAATTTGGACATTTGTGTGTAGATCCAATTAATGAAGGAAAGATATCAGGAAACGCTTACAATGGCCGAACATTACAATCACATGTCACAATCAACTAGGGAACTGCACAAGAAAAACAATAAAAGGCTTATATCCGAACTGACAAACAACGACTATGAGAACAATTTTTATGCGCTGTTCCATTGCTTTTAAACCATGTATTTGTAGAGACTTTGTGTCATGTACATTTACTCCATATTCTTTCATTGCTTATGATTCAGAATGAATCATATTTGTCAATTTTCTCTGTCCTTTAATTTCTTTTTATAAGAAATAACTGCAGTAGAGTCAAAATAAATCACATTTCTTTTTAACCCTTAAGAAATAGTTAATCTTCGAATAAAAAGCCCCGCATGCATCATTCAACACATTAATATGCAAATCATTCTAGCCAATATTCTTATCAAGTACATTTATGAAATACTGGTGGGTTTTCCATGTAATATGTCAAAATATATCCCTAAGTTAGAAGAAATAATGTAAGACCCGAAGGGAAATACATAATACTTTCCAATCTTTTGACATATTTTGGCAAATTACATTGAAAATGGCATATAATATGGAAAACTACGGAATCATATATTCGTCGCTCCTTATTATTAATTTCGCCTGAACTTTGTGTTATTTTTAAGGAATTAATGCTTTATATGGTGATAATAAAGGGTTATTAAGTAATTATTATGTCATTTTTAATTGTAATCTTTGTTAAATTTTTCTTTGAATTGTGGTTTATAATATTTAGCTCAATTTAATTAAAGTGTTGATAATTATTATAATTGTAACAGTCATTTAATTAATTATACTTATTCTTTATAAATAGTAAGCAAATGTTATCTAGAAAACAGTTACTGCTTGAAAGATCATATTCCGTTATTTATTAATCTTGTTTAATGACATAACGTATACATGACAATATCTATTGCCAATTTAATCCAATGGGTTGGATTTTTGGAATGGAGGCTGGGAGATTCCTTTAAAAAAGAAAATAGATAAAAATATGTGTGTTACTCTTGTGATATCTTTTTTCCACCGCTCCCACCGCAGCAGCAATAAACCATCGTTGCATTCCCGAGATGAGCACGGAAGCAGCAAAAATGAGCAGAGAAATCAGCAGCATCAAGAGCAGCATAATGAGTAAAAGATAAAAACAACGCTGAATTCTCTAGATGAGCACGCGAGCAGCGAAAATAAGCAAGTGAACAGGGAAATGAGCAGCGTGAGCAGCAAAATGAGCAAGTGAGCAGTAAAATGAGCAAGTGAGCAGCGACATGAGCAAGTGAGCATATTTGTAAACAGCGAATTTGGCGCTTTTCCCACGAGCATTCTCAGAAACAGCGGTATTACCACTTTCATCAGCTCTCCTACTGCAGCAGCAAAAATTTCCGAGATGAGCACGCGAGCAGCGAAATGAGCACGTGAGTAGTAAAATGATCAAGGGAGCAGCGACATTCCCAATCTTCTCTGACCGTATATAAAGCCTTGTTCCTTGAAATATCAAGTCCACTCAACTGGATGTTGATTTCTTCTGCCAAACCAAGGACCCCTAATTACTATCATACGATAAGAGATATCACTTTATCAATGTCTTCAATTGACTCAGATGGTTAAAGATACTCCCGAAAACATATAGTACTTGACTTTCGAAAAACGGTAATTTGGACCTTTCCCTAAATTTTGGATCTAATGGATCTAATAACACCAATACTGTAAGAGATCGGACTTTGTAAATGTCCCCATTCGTTTTAGAAGCATAAAGTTACCTCGAAAACATATATTGGATGTGGTTTGTTTCCATTGATTTATTCACTTTTTTTACCTTTTGGGGCCATTTAGGGCTTGCTAAACCGGTTTAACCCTACCGCTGTCTTTTGCTAGTGCCGGTACCAAGTCCGGCTGTTCCGAATTCCTATCGTTGTTTACGTTTGTCTTTTGTATTTTATTGTGGGTTTTTTTCTTGTGCAGTTCCTATTTACTTTGTGGCATGTGGCTTTGTTTTTCGGCCATTGTAGGTGTTTCCTGTTATCTTTTTTATTCTATTTTGCTATATGGTGTGAGGTTCCTCACTGTGTTGAAGACCGTACGGTAACCCCTAGATGCTTTGTTTTGGGGCATTTTAATTGCAACATTTATAAAGTCCTATAAAAATTTGGCATGTCGCTGATCACTTGATCATTTTACTGCTCACGTGCTCATTTCGCTGCTCGCATGTTCATCTCGGGAATTGCTGCAGTGGGAGATTGACTTGAACATAAACTAGATGAAATAAGAAGTAATTTGCTAAATGCTGAAAAAGCCCCAGACATTCTGTGTTGCTGTGAAACATTTTTTGAAGTAAACACCCCTAATAATTTGGTGGAAATTAATGGCTATGTATTAGAAAGAAAAGAGAGAGTTTTATGTAGAGGTGGTGGCTTAGCTGTCTATTTTTCTGAAAAATTGGACTTTGAAAGGAAGTTTGAATTTGAAATTAATGAAACTGAAACCATGTGGTTTGAAATCAAACCTAATTATAAAAAACCTTGGTTACTGTGTTTAGCTTATAGACCACCTAGTTCATTAAGTAGTTGGATTGATAACTTTGAAAAAGAAATATCACAGGCTATTAATTACAACCCAGATGTTACTATACTGGGTGATTTTAATATAGACTTATCAGTGCCTAGTAAAATACCTTTAAAGTGGAAAAGTCTTATACAGATGTATAATCTTCACCAATTAATCCAAGAACCCACAAGAGTTACATCTAATTCAAGCACCTTAATTGACCATATTTAATCATTGAGTCTCATGTTTCAAAATATTCAATCAGTGATCACTTTCCTGTATGCGTAACAAGAAATGAAAAAATACCAAATTACAAAGCTGCACATACCACAATACATTATAGAAATTTTAAGAAATTTTGTGAAGATGATTTTCTATCAGACTTAGCAAATGCCCCATTTCATGAAATCGAACTTGAAAATGACCCAAATCTATGCATCGAAAAGTGGTATGAAACATTCAATGAAATACTAAATAAACATGCCCCAATGGTTACTAAAAGAGTAAAAAGGGATAAACAGCCTGAATGGTATAATGATGAAATTAAACACTCGAGAAATATGAGAGAGAAATTTCATAAACTAGGTATGTGGCCTGAATATAAATATTGGCGTAACAGAACCCAATATATCATTGATAAATCTAAGAAGAATTACTATTCAGACATGGTCAAAAATTCAAAAGCATCTAAAGATTTGTGGAAATGTATTCACAGTCTGAACCCATCTTGTCAAGAAAACCCATATAAACTTGTATCAGAAAATGGGAATAAATCAACAAATATGAAAGAAGTCTGTGACACCTTTAATAATTTTTTCACATCAGTTGTTGAAAATCTTAGAGAGAAAAATTCTACTATCAATAATGAACACTTTAAACTTAAACAGTACATTGAAAACAAATTCTCCAATAAAGAAAAATCAAAGTTTTCAATACCTCCAGTCACAATAAATGAACTTTTTGGTGAATAAATGAAGCTTAATGTTAATAAATCTACTGGTCCTGATAATATTGGTCCAAAAATTTTAAAACTGAGTGCACCATACATTGTAGCTCCTCTAACATATATTTTTAATAGATCAATTGACACTGGTATATTTCCAACTGTTCTCAAAAATGCTAAAGTAACCCCAATATTCAAATCAGGTGAGAAACACATGGCTACAAATTATAGACCTATTTCAGTCATTCCAGTTTTAGCTAAGCTTTTAGAAAAACATGTTTCTAAACAAAACACTTATATCACTATTTATCCAAATATGATATTTTACACAAGTCACAATCCGGTTTTAGTCAAAATCATTATTGTCAGACTGCACTCATTAACATTGTAGATAAATGGTTACAGGAAATGAATAATGGTAATATCAGTTTGTCTGTACTAATAGATTTTAAAAAGGCTTTTGATACAGTTGATCATGATATATTATGTAAAAAATTGATAATATATGGTTTCAGTGATGTGACTACTTTATTTTTCACGTCTTATCTCCAGGACAGAACTCAACAAGTACATATAGGCAATTCATGTTCTAACAAAATGTCTGTCAAATTTGGTGTTCCTCAAGGCTCCATACTAGGACCTCTATTGTTTATTTTATATATTAATGACCTTCCTTTATATACTAAAAATTGTAATTTTGATTTGTATGCTGATGACTCAACTCTGCACCTATCAGGAAAATGCTTTAATACCCTACAGTCTTTGGTACAAGAGGATCTGCATTGTGTTGAAAAATGGTGTAGTGACAATAATATGTTCATTAACACAAGTAAAACTAAATACATGGTCATTGGAACAAATCAAAAAGTTATGCCTTATTACAATGAAAGTGTTCTTACTATTGATAATGAAACAGTACAAATTTCTTCTTGTGAAAAAATTTTGGGTATCAAAATTGACCCTTCTTTGACCTGGTCCCATCAAATTGACACATTGTGTGCTAAAATTTCATCCAGACTTTATCTTCTTTTAAAAATTAAAAAATATTTAAATCTTGATGCAAGAAAACTTTTCTACAATGGATATATTCTTCCCCTGATAGATTACTGTTGCATAACTTGGAATGGCTGTAATAACGAGGAATTAAATAGAATTTTGAAATTGCAGAAAAGAACTGCTAGAGTAATACTGGACACAGACCCCTTTGCCCCTTCAAAACCCCTGTTTAATCAGCTTGGGTGGCTGACTGTTGACCAAAGAATAAAGTATCATAAATGCATACTTGCATACAAATATATCAAAAATGATGCACCAACTTATCTTGTTGATAAATTCAAATATGTCTCAGAAAATAATCCATATTCTCTTCGAAGTGTTATACAAGGAAATCTTTCTCTTCCAAAACCCAATTTAGAATTATTTAAAAAATCATTCATGTATTCAGGACCATCCTTGTGGAATGATCTGCCAAAATCTATCCGTGATGCACCTAATGTTCTTTCTTTTAAGTGCAAAATAAAAGACTACTTGTTGAGTTCTCAGTCTGAACAATTATAATTGTTATATTGTATATTGTAAAATGCATTTATTGTTAATTTGTTTTTATTTTATCTTGTGAGGGCCTCAGGGAAGATTAGTTGTATTACTAACTGTGTAACCCTCTTGAAATAAAGAATATTATTATTATTATTATTATTATTATTATTAAACAGTAGGGGCATTGTTGAGGCCGATGAATGCCGACCGGCCATATGTTCATGGCCTAAATTTACTTTAGGGGTCCCTATCATATTTGGCTACTCTCATGACTATACCAAATCTAACCCTAGAACACTAACCCTAACCATACCCCAAAACCTTAACCCTAACCTAAAGTAAAGAATGTAAATACGAAAAATTCACCACCCTAAAGTAGTGGGACCCCTAAAGTAAATGAAGGCCATGTTCATTGCATGATCAAGGGGGTTGACACTAACCATCGATACTCAATCAGACAATATACATGTAAAATAAAATACATCGCATACAGTAGGAACCCACAGAATCAGTACCTGAATTTGAAATTTTTCAACTCGAAGGATTGACTTGTTTCCCAATCCTTGTCTTGTTCTTTTGTAGATCAACATTTATCTGTACTGATAAGTATGATTTCACCAACTGTTATTACACCTCAGAAAACACAAAACAACAATCTTACAATACAAATATGCAATTGTTTGTGTTAATCACTATTATATATAGGTACTTTGTCAATGAATGTGGTTGTACAATAAAGTTTTTATTGCTGTTGTTATTCCTGTGTTCTGGAAATAGGCACCATTAAAATTAATTGTACCTGTTAAGGTAACTGTCCTGTTCTGACATAGGTCAGACACTATTCAGGTCACTGCCGTCCCTTATTACATGTACATGTATGTACCTTAGTATTGTTAACGTATTTGTTGCACCTAACAAAAAGTTCCTTTTGAAGAAATATTATAAACATTGATATTATATTTCTTCTTTTTGGAGCATTGGTTAAGTAAAGTTTATTCTGTTAGGAATACTAGTACATTGTACTCAACTGTAATATTTGTACCTTGGAAAGATCCACCTGCTAGATACATAGTGCATGAATACTGCAGAAAAACTACATTAAGCACATTTTAAGTACATTACCTTTCTTTGAAAGTTTGAAAAATAGCTGCTTTTAATGAAATTGGATTATAATTGATTATCTCCCTAAATAATGACCCTCCAAGTTACTAATATCCTTTGGCAAAGAAGGAGGAACAAAAAATATAGCATTATTAGTGCAGTAAGTTTTGGTCTGGTAATATTTGATCCGGTCCAGTAATACTGGAACTATTACTGGACCGAATGTCCAGTAAATCGTTATTCACCTTGGGAAACACTGCCGTCCGTCCGTTAACTTTTTGGTTTCCGGAGATTTTTTCTGTAACCGCTTGACATATTGATTTGATATTTGGAGTATGAGTATATCTAGGTGAGATACAGATCAGATTCGAATTTTGTTCCGGTCGGTTAATTTTGTACAGAGTTATGGCCCTTGGACTTAGTGAAATTTTGAAAGATATAGGTTTCCGGAGTTTTTTCTGTAACCGTTTGACACATTGGTTTCATATTTGGTATATGAGTATATCTAGGTGAGATACAGATCAAGTTCGAATTTGGTTCTGGTCGGTTGATTTTGTACAGAGTTATGGCCCTTGGACTTAGTGAAATTTTGAAAAATATAGGTTTCCAGAGTTTTTTTTTTCTGTAACCGCTTGACATATTGATTTGATATTTGGTATATGAGTATATCTAGGTGAGATACACATTATGTTCGAATTTTGTTCCGGTCGGTTGATTTTGTACAGAGTTATGGCCCTTGGACTTTATAAATTTTTTGAAAAACACCAGTTTCTCCACCTTTTCCATACAATGTGTGAATATGTTGATTTGATATATAGTATATGATTGTATGGTTATAAATTACTGATTAAGTTTAAATTTGGTTCCTGTTTAATGATTTTTGTGGACAGTTATGGCCCTTGGACTTAACATTTTTTTGAAAATTCATTTTTTGCACCTTTCTATGTATTTACTTTACATATTAATTTGATATTTGTTAAATGGTTACATCTTGTTAAGGCACATATTCTGTTTGATTTTTTTTTCAATCAAAATTTTGTTGTGGTCCAACAATGCTATAAAGTTCAAGTTGACAGTGGACGGGCGCATCATGCGCTCTTGGCGCAGCAGTTTATTGCTTTTCAAATGACAAGTCGTGTCCGGGCTATAACTTTTTTGTCTTTTGAGATAGGCTTTTGATATTTTGCATGTAGATAGATCACTTCAAGACGATGTGTCATGAACAATGATTGCTGACCTTTGACCCTGACCTTTGTCGTTAAGGGCAGACATTTGCTTTCGTACTGACAAGTTGTGTTCGGGCTATATCTTTTTTGTCTTTTGAGATAGGCTTTTGATATTTTGCATGTAATAGATCTCTTCAAGATGATCTGTCATGAACCGTGATTGGTGATCTTTGACCTTGACCTTTGTCTTCAAGGTCAGATTATTGCTTACATTTTGTTGATATCTTGATGATATGATGGTGTCCATACGTGTGTAGTGTCCACACTTGTACTGTGTCCACACCTGTATTGTGTCAACACACTTAAATTTGCAATTATATTACAGCGAGCCCACAGAGATGGCTGCCATCTCTCCGATGTCTAGTTGGTCTTTGACTTTTTCAGAAAATTTTCCAAATTAGGCACCAAAGTCAAAATTCTTAATTCTTATCTTTGATTACAACAGCTATTCAAGTTGTTCCCAATGATAATGTAAACCACAAAGTGAAACTAGAAAAATGTGAGTAAAGCTCACTAATATCATACCCCCCTCTCCCCCTAAAAAAAGATCAAATCAATTTTTTAAATAGATGATGCACAAGGGCAATGTATACTTAACATTCTGTGAAAGTTTCAATAAATTCCATCAATTGGTCTAGGAGCAGTTGTCGCCACAAAGTAAGTACCCTATGGCGGACGGACGAACGGACAGAAGGACACCATGATCACTATATACCGTCCGCTAAAGCGGGGGTATAATTATACATAAAGTTGAAGTCATATGCTGAGTACTTATTGCTTTACATTTTTTGCCCCTTAAGGGCATGCCCCCAGGCTAAATGTAAGCTATAATTAATAAATTAGATGAATGTAATGAAACTTCTACATATAAATACTTTAGAAGATTTCGCATATTACTGGATAACACGAAATACAATTTCGCTCATTATTCGGACCTGAGGGCAAATTTCAAATTCAAATTTAAACCTTTGGCACAGACAACTTTTATAGTGTTACTTATACCATTATTATAAGGTTTCTGCAATAGAAGATGTAAGAGGAGTTCCAGCTGAATCAATTTTTTTCGTTTTTTTTTTTTTTTGGATCCCCTAGAGGCCATGCCTTGAGGGGTCTATCTCTGTGAAGACTCTACATATTATGAGAGTCGATTCCTTGGATTCTATTTATTTTACAACAACTTTTGACTTAGCACCAATAACTTAACAGAAGAAATGAACATGAGTAATAATTTTTGTGTCGCCTGCACCTACTGCAGGATCGACACATAGGGATCACTATCCGTCGTCTTGTTTATTCAGAAATGCATAATTATAACCCTAAGGGTTGAAAGCATATATACATGTACAATCATACAGAGTACAAGTTCATAATCTTCATATAAAATAAGAATATATGAAATTATATGACTATATGTTAAGTAAGCATTTTTATATTGTTGATGGTGAACCATGCAATCCTTTGTCAACTTTTCTCATTTTTAACATTCCAATTTGAGGTAGCTTAGTTCTCGTGTTTTGACATTTTCATTCCATTATCATTCCCTGACCTGACCAAATTCCTCTCAGTAATATTCATTCATTAAATGATGTGAAATCAAATGGATTCCAGTTTAAACTTTAATCTATTTTGGTTGTTTGTGTTCTGTCTACCATGTTATTTGATACATATATATATCAATGTATTCACATTTCAATCAGAATTGAAGAACCTGGCGACATTGAGTTGTGTGGTGCCCAATGAAACCATCTGCGCATGCAGATAGTACAGATTCTTTCACATGAGGAGGAATCTGGGGGACCAGGAACCCATGATTCATACATATTGGTCATTTTAGAATTACGTATAGATAAGCAAGCTATAAATTGGATATATTTCATCAAAATCTTAAAGGAGTAGGGGCGGTAAGGGGCCTTAATTTGCCTGAAAAATGAATTTGGCTGAATTAACCGAATTTTCTCATTGGAAAGTTCTATGGGTATGGCTTTTCAGTAAACGGCAACATTTCTCAAATATTAATGCATGATTATTGAGTTTTTGAGGGTAGAAGAAGGGACAAATTAAAGATTTTGTGGAAAAATGACAAATTTGACCAATTTTGACTACTTTTTCTTTGTAGGAAATATTGAGCACACGCAAGAACCGCAAAAATATTTGTATGAGAGGTTCAATTCATTTGAACAAATAAGTTGGTAAATTATCTAATTGGTTCTTGAATGTGCTCGATATTTCCGCTTAGGAAAACTGTTCCGAAATCTACCAAGTTCGGTACATTTCTATGAAAATGCTCAAAAGTAGCGTTTCCATGACGTCAGAACTATACATATTGTGACGTCATTGATTCTAACTTTTGTATTTTTTCTATAAATGGGATATAAGCATTGAAACGAACATGGAAGAAAATCTTGTGGTGCAACTTAAAAATTCGCTGAAATCATAGACCAAATCAACACCTTATCGTACCATGTTATATAAATAAGCATACAATACTATGCCTTCAAAACAATTTTAAAAGAAAAACTGCATTGTTTTATTTTTATGAGCATTCATATTGCTTAATCCCTAACAGTTTAGACTATTGAGTGAAATAATCAATAATCAATATCAATATCTTGAGTCTGAAAGGCCCTTGAAAAATATTAAATTTATCACACTCTAGCTGTTTTTGAGCAAAATTATCATTATTATTCCACACTTTCAAAGTTTGGAGATATTGTCGTACCCTCTGTGTGTCTGTATGTCTGTCCTTCAATGACTGTCACAATTTTGTTGTGAATGAAACTCCTCTTACAGTTTTTGAATTTTTGTGTAGAATTGTTGCATAAAGTATGTAGTGTAGATGCATGTTCAATAAATTTTGGATTTTTGATATTGGTCTTGGTGGAAACAAGAGGCCCAAAGATGTTGATTTTAACACATCTGGGATGTGACACATCAAACTCCTCCATTTTTCTATTAATTATCTTAAAGTCTCTATGACCAATTATTTTTTAAAATAATACCTCAGGCAACCATACTTCCATCATCATTTGTTTGGATTAGGACAAACATTTTCACCAATTAGATTTCAAAAATATTCTATCCCAATGATGGTAATTTTCGTGAAACTCGAATTTATTTTTACTAAATCCCGAAATTCAGATCTACAAAGGAACTGAAAATCTGATTCCCGGTGCATTTATTTACAGAAATCCTGGGCTTAGATTATAGAAATCCTGAATTCTCAAACTTAAAAACTTCTCATCCCAGCATCCCGTAAAAGGTTCGCCTTAATATGAATTCCATGAAGTCCAAATTTGATCATTTATTCAAACTTTTGTACAGCATTGAGAAGTGATGGATTAATGTACAGGATTTCATGGGCCGTAACTATTTTATTATACTGAACAAAGAGTAGAAATGTTATCACCAGATGTTGTAACTTTATGGGATTATTCACCGGTGAATAACAGGGTTATTTCATTGATTTTGCAATGAACTTATTGAGGTTATTACCAGTGAATAGTTGACATTGCAATTATCTTGGGTTATTCCCCAGTAAATAAGTGTTATTCATCGCTAGCAACAATTTAGATTGAAAGTATCCAAATTATTTCATGTCATGTGACTATATGTTTCGACCAATAGAAATTGATTAGCTGCCAGCAGGAAGGAAATATTTTAACATAGCACCCTACATGATCTTGTCCTCTAAAACAATAAATATTATTATATTTTACTAAGTAAGAGAAGGTTAAATTGGATGAAAGCAATCATGTGACTTCAAAATAACTCGGATGTTTAAGCAAACAACCTTGATATGATATCACTAAGGGAACAACCCTATTGTTTCCCGCTGAACAACCCGGATATGAAAGAGAGAAATAACCCTTTAGATTCTAAAAAGCACTAGCAGATTATATCAGTCTTCTTTGTGAGATTAAAACCATAATACGACCTCATGATTTTGAATTAATGAACCTGTTTAAAATATAATAAAACAATTATGGCCCTCTATTCACGTGAAACATCCAGATCCATCCTTAGTAGAGATGTATGCTCTTTATTTTTTTTTAGATATGGTGTAATCTGTCCAGTTCCATTTTTTCCATTGTTTTACTTATAACAAGAGACTGTGAAGATAAATTTTTACATTGTTGACTTATTATAGCATTTAATGGTTGAAGAATGACAAGGAAACATTCCTGATTTCTTATAACTTCAAACAATATTGGAAGACGTTCAAAAATTAAGCTTTTTCCATAGCCTGTGGGCAGCATGCAAATCAAGTCAACATTACTATTCACTGCAGCAACCAGGGCTTCATGCTGGAGAAGTTTCAATCACTTTAAATTAACACCATATAATGAATTATAGATCTTCTGTAATTTCTGTAAATTTTCTTCTAATTCCTACAATTAATTGTGAAGTATATGTAAATTTGGATGGTAAATAATATAAACAAAATAATATTATAATCTTATGTATATATATAAATATTAAAGAATAATTCCAGCCGTTTTTGAAACATCTAATTTTCATTGGTCAACATCATGAGCAATAAAGAAGTTATTTCTCAATATTTCTTCTTGCTCATTCATATGTTCCTAGGTATAACAGTGCAATATATAGTGATGTCAGATTCAGTGACAACATTGTTTTCGATTCAAAAGATTGGAATTAAAAGAAATAAAAGTAATTTTGGAGGAGTTTATGGATGTGTAAACATGGCCTTAAATGTTGCTCACAAATTTTACATAAAGTCCTTAATTCAGACATCATCCAGTTTGTGGGTGAGTCGACTGTAATAAACTCCTCCAAAATTACTATGATTCCTATCATATTAAGCCCTGAGAAATATATAATAATCAGTATAAAAAAGGGAAAATAAAGATGAAATGTTTTGAACTTTTATATAATATTGCCAAAATTTTGCAGAATTATTCTCTTTTATAACTCAAAACAGAAATGAATTTTCTAATGTTTCTTTGATAATAAAAGAAGGGATTCTTTGAATATCAAAAATGGGTTATTTGCCTTGTGCTGAAGTCATCTAGTAACAATAATAAAGGTGAATTTGGGATACCTCTTATGCATGGAATAATTGAATATCATGTTGAATATGTTTAATAATTGTGGTAACATATGATTATTGATAAATTTAAATATGGGATTTTTTATTTTAAAATGACATCGTTACAAACTACCCCCAGATTCCTCCTCATGTGCGAAAGAATCTGTACTATATGTATTAGCAGAGGGTTTCATTTGGCACCACCTAAGTCATTGTTGCCAGGTATAGGTTTCGACCTGCTATCCAATCCTTTTCATGTTTATTGAATAACATAATTTTAAAATTAAAATTGTTGCCAGGTTCCTTCGCACTTATGGGCATTTTGTTCTTGCAATGCAAATTCATATATAATTAAGTTGCAATGTGGATTATTTCACTTGGAGTCCTCTTTATCATCACCTCTTACTTGTATTATTATTTTCTTTATATGTACATGTATATGCATACATTTATATATTCCCTATCTTTTTTCTGGACTTTGGACCACCTCTAATTCATTTAAGATAACTTTGTACAGAAACATATGTGATTAATTAATTGTATATAGTTTTACTTTTATGATGTTTAATAATCATTGTACATGTACCAGGTAATTACAGTGTGCTCTGCATGGGCCTTTGATTGGAATGAACAGAATCTTCCTCTTCTTAACATCATATATGGATTTTATATTATGTTAAAATTTTCCTCAATTCCTTTGCTTGTGTGTGTAGTAAATATTTCATATTTGGTATGAAGCTCAAAATACCATGGTTTGTACTGTGGTCCTGGTTTGTCAGCGGTCATTACTTTCTGTTTGCTGAATTGAAAATCTTGCAGGTAATTATGTCTCGGAGACTCAACATATTTGTTTTTACTTCTTGTTGTCAATATTTACCTGTTAGATGGTGTACATAATAAGATCTTAATTAAATTCCCGAGAAGCTAATAGTTTGAAAAGTCTATACAAATCCATGTTAGTTTTATGCATATATCTGCATAAAAGTTACCGTCAATGCCAAGAGTATCAGGACATACATGTGTAATCTGATGAAACAGATATTAAAATATCTGTTTGCTTAAAACCCAGTCCCCAATTATGTATATCAGATAACTTGTATTGCCAAATATGCTGTAAAGTACTAAAATGTACTATATTTCACAGAGAAAGCACATTTAGGAGCATTTAATCAATTTGCAACACTAAGACGGATGTTCTTTGTTTAAGGTTACGTAATAGACACTGTTGCGGTGCACAATTCAGTTGCGCATTTAAAAAATAAAGAGTCGGATACAGGTTAGGTTTGATTTTTGGACAGGAACAGTAATTTGACAGCCTTTCTCTTGACGTCATAATTGTCTGACAGATGTGAAATTTCATATTTTGTCCATTTTGCTGCAAATTACCCCCCCCCCCCCCTTTCTCGTAAAGAAAGTTGAATCCGAACACTTCGTAGAATATCCTCGTTAAAGGCATGGTGACATATATATTTTTTCATTGTAATCAAAATATCTTATCATAAACGATCTGTTTACAAAAGTATATAAAATTCTCATGGATAAAAGGTTCATTTCTATTTAGCTAAAAATTGCCCCTCCATATTTTCGCCGTGCATTCTATGTAAAATAAGGTGAAAAATTGGCTAAAAATAAGCAAACTTTGACCTCTGTTCTAGAAAAAACAAGCATGGTGACCCATACTTTTTATTACAGATTTTTGGTTGGTAGGATTGGTTCTTCAATTGAGCCGACTTATAGCAAAATCTCATGAATATGAATATTAGTGTCTATCTACCTTAAACTGAGAGTCTACAGTTATACAATTCACCATTGGAACTTGACATACTGTTTAAACATATTATTAAAATATTTCATTAATGGCCTAAACTCAACTTTTGCCAAGTAGCAATTACAGCAGTATTCTTGAAAGTAAGAGTTCCAAAATTACAATGCTGAGATGATCGAAGAAGACAGTACTAGTCTATTGATTTTCGAGTTCAGGGTGTACAATTTGAAATCAAATCAGAGTTTTCTAATAATTTGCTGTTGGAAGAGGATGTCATGCCCTGTATATTTATTTTATTTCTTTCTTGAACAGCATTTTAAATTACAACTTAAATCTTTTATCTATAAACTGTTAAATTAACAAAACCTGTTCTTATTAAAATTTTGTATAAGAATTTTTGATTTTCAAAACTTTTATAGGAGATTTCATTGTAGAATTATTACCCCATAATATGTGTGGTTTATTGTGGTAATCTGTCGTATGGAAAAAAGGTGCTATTGTATTTATTGAACAGCAATTCAAGCACTTGTAAACGTATACTATATCTTGAGCACCCCAAGAGCACCCAGTACCATTCCCTCGCAAATAGTAAAAAATGATTTCTCGTAGAGGTAATATACATCAGGAGTATCCCTATTTCCAAGATAAATTTGCAGGTCTACAATGCACAGCTATTGCTTATGTTGCTCTTGCATTGTTACATTCGGTTCATTTCCTTCACATTTCAGATGTTAATATTGACAATGTAGTTCACACTGGCCATGCTGTTTTTGCCAACATAACCCATACCCAAAGATTCCATTCACCCAGATATTTATTGCATTCTGAGGTCAATGGCTATAATATTCCAGGTGTAACTGCATTACATTTTTCATTAAATCGCTATTATGGTGTTGTTGGAACCCCTGCCGTTCAGGATGTAGGATCTGTTGATTTGATGCAAGCTTTACTAGAAACATTTACACAAGCATCAGGTGCCCTTGTGACATTTGGAGGACTTACAGTAGCTGTATATTATCAGGGTGAAAGCAATTGTTTTTACATTTTTGATTCCCATGCCAGAGGTGACAATGGCACTATTAGTAATGACGGATCTGCTGTATTAATGGAAATTTCTAACTACGATGATTTCCAACAATATTTGCATTTCATGTATAATGGTCAGCCT
Organism: Modiolus philippinarum; assembly: GCA_002080025.1. NCBI lineage: Eukaryota > Metazoa > Mollusca > Bivalvia > Mytilida > Modiolidae > Modiolus > Modiolus philippinarum. The sequence continues at coordinate 20,344 of MJUU01054556.1, read as the reverse complement.
TTTGGTGTGTCCCTATTGCAATCAGCAGCTTTTGGTTTTCAAACTCTAACCAATAATTTGCAAAAACAGTATAGAAATAATCTATATCAGAGTCACATCGATACTAATATACATGTTGGTCAGGAAAATAAGTCCAGTGATAAATATAACCTTTTACATTATAATTATACAAATTAAAATGCTAACATTGACAACACAAATTTTCAAGAACTCAACAGCTCATACCATAGTTTACCTTCCCTTTTAAATGCTAATAATGTCGAATGTCCGTCTTTCCACACAAATGACAAGTCGTACAAAAATACAGGCAGTTGTCCCCCGACATTCATTCATAACGGTAGTTTCAATGTAAATATGGATGCTTTGGAACCATTTGCTATAAGTTACGAGTCAATGTAAATGTGTTGAGTGTAATTGATCCCAACTTTGAACCTCAGAAAATAACACATTTAAATGAAGAAAGAAATAAAAATCTTACTGGTGGTTTTATTGCCACTCCAATTAATAGAAGTAATACCATAGAAGGAAGTGAAAGGGAAAAACACATTATATTCCACTTGCAGGAGATACACTGCCACACCTGAACAATCATTCATATACTAGGTTGCAATACAATTTTAATCAGAGTTGTGCTTCTATTCAACATGTGCATACTGATAAACCCTACATGAAAAATCATTCATATACTAGGCTGGAACTGAGTTTTGATAATTCTTCCTTTACGGGGTTGGAGGTACCAATCATTAATCAACCTGCATATTTTACCACGGAGCAGACTTCTTATCATACTTATGCTTGTTTTAATGAGACAGAAAATATGAAACGCCCTTTTCAAATGCCTTCGTTGCAAAAATACAAGCTTTTTATCCATCATTTTGCATCAATAATCAAAAGTAACATTCACGTTCTTCATAAAAACTACAAATTACCACCAATCTGTTGCACAAAATAAAAAAAAACATTTCTAGAGTTTTTAATATTTCAGTTGTTAGCTCTCCTGGCCTAATGGGCCATGTCAGCTTTTGCCATCATTATGCGTCCGTGTTATGTCTTGTCTGTCCTTCAACAATTTCAAAAACAACTGAACAAAATGAACCGAAATAAGCTTGAATCATCACCAAGGTATAGCTTTTCAAAATTGTGTTTCATTAGATAGTAGAACAAACTTAACCTCAAATGGATGGTTCAGTGAACTTCAAACATTCAAGTCCTAATCCAAAACACACTAAACAATGAAACTGAGCTCAAGGTCACATGATAGGTGTCGGGCTGGCATGTAACCATATAGATCTTGCTATAGACCAAATATAAAATGTAATGCTGAAAATCGGCAAGCTTTTTTTGGAAAGCTTATACTTGAAATGGTATATAAATGCACCATTATAGATATAGATGTCCCATTGAAATAACATATGACTGCCATATCCGCCCGGTGGCCATTATTAAGACGTCATATTACACACCCCTGAAGATATAGATGTCCCATTGAAATAATATATATTGATGCCATATACGCCCGGTGGCCATTATTAAATGATAATATACAATACCTGCATTGCATTTTCCTGTGGATCTATTTTGTTGTTACAATCCACATCAATTGTAATTTCAGTAAACAGATCTTCTAAATTCATTTTGAATTTAACCATGCATTTGAGGCCAAGGTTAATAGACAAGCAGCTGACTGTCATGTACTCCCTAAAAAGCATTAATACACAAAATTTAGTGGATTAAGATTTAGAAAATGACTCAGATTTGAAATAAATAAGTAGCAATGTTAATGAAGTTAGTGAACTATGAAAATAAGTCGAGGTAATCTGAATCATGTGATGCTGGAAACTTCATAACTTTAGGTAACTGTGGACCAAAGATGATCTATTTAGGTATTATAGATTTAGGCTTTATGAAATGTACAACTGCCACCACAGCCACCGGTAAGTAAGTCCTTGGTCCTAGCCACTATCATCGCAGGCCAGGCAAAAATTAACCATCTGCACTCCTAACTGTTAGATATAGACATAAATGACTGTTTTGGTAGCAGTACACATACAAATTTGGGACAGGTTCAATCTTAGGCGAACAATTATTTGATTTGCACACTCAATGAAATTTGTTGCTTTTGCTACAACAACAATGGGATTTCTTCCTTCGACAAAATTTCACTTGCTTGTTCTTGACCTTTAAAATTAAAGTATTATGTACTAGGAATTAAAGTAAGTAAAATATTTATGTAGCTGACCTGCATGGAACAAGTGGTGTGTATCTTCTTATGTACAGAAAGACCAAAAACTGTCACATAATATTCTTGATTGTCCACTTTCTGACCTCTGGCTATTTGCTCTGGCATTAATAGCAAATTTTGATTTCTCAAATTTGTGAAAATGTGTGCCAAATAATTATACTATTTTACATTTCGCCCACCAAAGGGTTACTCATAAGATGGATTGCTGCTTTTATTATAGATGCCAAATGATGACTGGCTTCTGGTTTCTAAACAGAATTGAATAACTGATTAAAAGAAGTTCTAAAGTTCTAAAGTATATTATTGTTTTATTGTTCACACCATTTTTGGTTAAACAGGCTTTATGTTACCTTAAATTCAGCAATAACTTGTGAATCTATATTAACCAGCATTTTCTGTTAATTAGTATGTTGGGCAGTTGGTAGAGATGACAGAGTTGGCAACATTGCTTGGAGTACTAAAAGAGTACTGTGTGTTGAACTACTTTCCTTTGATTCTGAAAAAAAGAGCATTCAAAAGTCAACATAGCTCACCACGGATTAGAGTGACCTCAATAAATTTGAAAGTTATACATGTTTCTACCTGCAATGTTTTAAAAAAATAAATGTGATATAAGGAAGTGAAAGGAAGTGGCGTGCGCAAAGGAAACTAGCTACAAAAGAAGAATAACTGCTAGAAACAGGCTTTATGTTACTTTAAATTCAGCAATAACTTATGAATCTATATTAACCAGCATTTTCTGTTAATTAGTATGTTGGGCAGTTGGTAGAGATGACAGAGTTGGCAGCATTGCTTGGAGTACTAAAAGAGTACTGTGTGTTGAACTACTTTCCTTTGATTCTGAAAAAAAAACAAGAGCATTCAAAAGACAACATAGCTCACCACGGATAAGAGTGACCTCAATAAATTTGAAAGTTATACATGTTTCTAACTGCAATGTTTTAAAAAAAGTAAATGTGATAAAAGGAAGTGAAAGGAAGTGGCGTGCGCAAAGGAAACTAGCTACAAAAGAAGAATAACTGCTAGAAGCATGGTTTAATTAAAGAAATGATAACGATACCCATTGTTTTTGGCACTTTATAGATTAAATTTGCCAAGAGTGTCAGATATGGGTATCGTTATTTATTTTGATTTTTAATAGGGCAAGTACGGCAGTTTGAGATCAAAATAATTCAAGTGATAAATTAATATTATTTTTACCATTGGTATGGACACAAGTCATATTAGAATTTTTTTTTATCGCCCTTAGGGCAATGTGAAGGTCTACAAATTATATGGTACTGCAAGAAAGCTCTTATCATAGGTCAGTCACATACCAAATATATAAACACTTTTACTAAACTAGAGAATGTGCCTGTAAGACACGGATGCCCCGCCAATAAATTTATCGCAACAGATTAACTCAAGTCAATCATTCATAAAATTAGTTCCTTGTCACTGAATTGTGATGAAATCAAAAATTTAACCAAAGTCATGTAGGTCATGGTCACCCAATTGTTGGTGAAATGCACAGATCTCTTTTAGCTGAATGTTACAGTGAAATATTATGATGCTACAATACATAATAGTTGAGAAATAGACTTAAACACAAAACTTAACCAAAGTCACTTAAGCGTAAAATGTAGGTCAAAACCATCTAATTGTCAATGATTTGGGTAGTACTTATTAAGGCAATTAATTTGATGAAACATCATTGTCCTATAATGTGTAGTTGTTGAGAAATGGACTTTAACGCAAAACTTAACCAAAGTCACTGAAGCGTAAAATGAAGGTCAAAGCCACCTAATTGTCAATGATTTGGGTAGTACTCATCAAGGCAATTAATTTGATGAAACATCATTGTCCTATAACATGTAGTTTTTGAGAAATGGACTTTAACACAAAACTTAAACAGAGTCACTCAATCATGAAATATAGGTCAATGTATCAAACTGCATAGTTAATTATGCAGTAGTATCCAAGATCAACCTACTGGTCTACTATCATTGTTTTATACCTTACAGTTTCTGAGAAATGGACTTAAACGCAAAACTTAACCGGACGTACGGACGGACAGAAGGACGGACAAGGGTAACACTATATGTCCCTTCCACATTCGTGGGCGGGGCATAAAAATAACATCTAGAGGCAAGTTTAAAGTTTTTTTTTAAAAATTGCACCCAGGGCGTGGTAATGCCAGAAGGCTGTCATCATCACAAAGTCACATACTAAATATGAAGTCTCTACCACCAAATGTCTACTTTCTGGAAACAAGGTTTAAGTTTTTTTTAAATTTCCCTCGGGGCAAGGTTAAGGTCAAAATCTCTAGATAGACATGTATGGTGCTGCCAGAATGCTATCAATTCATAACAAAGTCCCATACCAAATACGAACACCCTATCACTAAATATCTACCATCTACAAGCAAGGTTAAAGTTTTTTTTAAATGCCCCTCAGGGCAAGGTCAAGGTCAGAATATCTTATAATGATAATAGAATAAAAAAGATAACAGGAAACAGCTACAATGGTCAAAAAACATAGTCACATGCCACAAAGTAACAAGGAACTGCAAAAGAAAAAACAGACAATAAAATTACAAAAGATAAACATAAACAACGAAAGAACTCGGAACAGAAGGACTTGGTACCGGCACTAGCAAACGCCAGCAGTAGGGTTAAACCGGTTTATGGGTGCCCAAACCTCCCCTTTCTCTGTCCTGTTTCCCTATAGTATAATAGACATACGAATAAAACACAAAACAGGTAGACTACTAACTCCATGATCACAATCAATCTTGAAAAGGAACAAGTGTGGATCGTATTGCAAAGCAATACCAAGTCCCCTACCGGAAAGCAAGGCTCTGTCACACCAGCAAAAATAGTAAAAAAATTTTCTGAGTCAAAACCCCACAACTCTGTCAAAGACCAGTGGACCAGAACCAAACTTCAACTTGTTCTGTAACTCAATGAGGTAGACTCACATACTAAATATTAGATCAATACCTGTAATGGTTTAGAAAAAAGTGGGGGAAAACTGGTATTTTACTAAAATTTTCTAATTCAAAGGCCCATAACTCTGTCAAAAATCAGTGGACCGGAACCAGACTTAAACTGGTTCTGTAACTCATTGAGGTAGACTAACAAACCAAATATCATATCAATACCTGCATTGGTTTAGAAAAAAAATGCGGAAAACTGATGCGGGACTGACGGACAGACAGACAGACAGACGGACGGATGGAGTGTAAACCTAAAGTACCTTTGGCTTTCGCTGGTAGGGGACTAAAAAGAGGGGACGAAACGTAATTTTGAAAGATGGGTCAAGGAGTGCTCGCCGCTAAACTGCCGGCTAGTTGCCATAAGAATGCTATCATCGTAAGGAGATCATAATGTCTACAAATGTGCTACCAACATGCAGAAAGCTCTTGTCGTAAAGATTAAGTCAAATACCAAATATGAACATCCTACTACTAAACAACTAACATTTAGAAGCACGGTTAAAGTTTTTTTTTAAATGCCCTCAGGACAAGGTCAAGATCAAAATGTCTACACATAATTGCTACCCATAGAAATTGCAACAGTAATTATCCAGTTAAGAAAGAGCAACAATATTAATGCCTATTTCATGAGTATGTTTGGTTAATGTCTAAATGGTATTCTGTATACATAAAATATGTACTGATTTACGTTTGTACACAATAAGTACTTATCCTATATATCAGCATTGCACCGGAACAACAACAATAAAAACTTTATTGTACAACCACATTCATTGACATATAATACAGAATAACACAAACAAAACTTTTGCATATTTGTAAGTTTTCTGAGGTGTGATAAACAGTTGGTATAATCAGAGGGTGGTAAAGGGTTATTTTCGTGCAACGTTTTTTGCGTTTTATAAATTCGTGTTTTGTTCTTTTATTCCTCATGTTTTCGTGTTGGCATTATTTCATGTGCCTCGTTTTTGTCCATATTTTGCGCTCGTGATTCGTTTTGGATATTTTATATTTCATGCGTGTTCATTTTCCTGTAAAAAAACTGGACTTGTTACAATTAGACTTGTAACGGTACTGGAAAGTATCACAGAGCAAAATTTCACAGATTTTCTTGGATTTTAAGAGCTTTCAGGTAAAAAAAAACAGATAAAATGCATGAATTACCATAAATGATAATGGCTTCTAAAGTTTTTGGCGAACTACGAGCAGCAATTTTCCGTGTTTTGTGATTGTCCTTTTTTATCATTCGTGTTTTGTTTTCGGCAATTTTTAAGCATGTTCTTTCGTGTTTGGGACCCCCGTTTACCACCCCCTAATCATACTTATCAGTACAGATATTAAATGCTGATCTAGAAAAGAACATGACAGGGATTGGGATAAACAAGTAAATCTCACAAATCCTTCGAGTTGAAACATTTCAAATTCAGGTACTGATTCTGAGGGTTCCTACTGTACACAATGTATTTTATTTTACATGCATCTGTAAACCCTTGATCATGCAATGAACATATGGCCTGTTGGCATTCATCGGCCTCAATAATGCCCCTACTGTTTGTCAGAACTGATCTTCAATTTTCTGTTATATTGTCAATTTCTGGGTTCAAGCATATAGGAATTACATAAACAAAATATTTACATATATGTCAAGGTGGTTGATTTGTGTACACATCGCCATTTTTCGTTTCGTCGGAACCACGGTATATTTTCCGCTTTCATAGTGGTATTTTATTTCTATGCATATGATCTGATTGACTGGAAATTATGTGTTTGTAGCTGTTTACACCACTGACGAATTCATGGAGATAAAATTTTTCTTTCCTAACTTCTATAAGTTGTTTACATATGTCACTTCGTTGGGCTCTCCAACGACCTCGATGATGCCCTCTGCAACAGGTCATTGATTTTGTGCAGTGAGGCGTGTTAAATACAAATTGTGTATTTAAAAGGATGCTTACCATTTTAAGATGATAAAATAAAAAGTGACACAGTAAATGAAAATGCTATATACAGGTGATTTTGTTTCATCCTATATGGAGGTTAACTACCCCTGCCATCTTGATTTTTCCGTTGCGTAGGACGCCATTGATTGGTGATTGCCTGACTCACTGTGCAGAGCATCATGGGATTGCCAGTGGGTCAGGGTACCAGACTTCAGACCCCAAAGTCACACTTTTGTGTTGGGGGCCTTCGCTTTAGAGGGAAGGCTGTGGAGGGATGTGTTGGGGCTGTGAGGGGGAGGATTTCACTTCGTGAAAGCTTCGCCTTCGCTTTGCTTGGCTTCTTATATATAGGCGTTTTTTGCTATTATGGATATTTTTTGATATGAATAGCACTACGATCCCGACCTCAATCAATAAATTTTGGGTTTGGCTACTATGTGTCTGATCCCGATCTCAATATAAAATTATTTTTTAATAATTTTTCTAAATAATAATGTAGAAAATCAAATTGTCATCCGGAAATTGCATACAAATCATCACATTATCATATTTCAATAATAAATTCTCACTTTTCTTATTTTGTTCACTTGATTAGAATGATTTTACTTTATTTGTGTATGAAATCCACTTTACATCCGTAAATTTGAATATCTATATGCTTGAAGCCACAAAATCACATTTTCGTCAAAATAATCTTTCCGCTTTTAAAAACGTCCATACTCTACGAAATCTAAACTGGTCCTCCGTTCCACAATGCTACGCTCGTTAGTGTAGCCAGCGTAACACAACAGGAACCCAGTTTATACGAAATCCAACATGAATTTTAACGAATTTGCAGTTATTGTTGACATTATGCATTCTCTAAGCCACTTTACATCCGTAAATTTGAATATCTATTTGCTTGAAGCCACAAAATCACATTTTCGTCAAAATAATCTTTCCGCTTTTAAAACGTCCATACTCTACGAAATCTAAACTGATCCTCCGTTCCACAATGCTACGCTCGTTAGTGTAGCCAGCGTAACACAACATGAACCCAGTTTATACGAAATCCAACATGAAATTTAACGAATTTGCAGTTATTGTTGACATTATGCATTCTCTAAGCCAAAAGTAATGAAAGATGAATATTTTAACATCTTCACAAGACAATGAACCTAAATAACACATTTTTTCATTATCTATTAACTTCCGTAGACTTGAATCGAACATTCCGTGACAAACACTGTTCCGTTTCACATTCCGTTTATTTAATCCATTTAATTTTCGTCAAATAATCGCTCTGTTTTTTTCTGCAAAATTTTCTTCAAAAACTGAAATTACTAGAGAGGCTTGTGAAAACCTCCCCCTCACAGTCCCAACACATCCCTCCACAGCCTTCCCTCCAAACCCTTCGCTACCCCAACACAAAATGTGACTTTGGGTCAGTTACAGCGAGATTTTCCCATTGAATGCAATGTTTTGATGGCGTCACGACCGTAACTGACCCCAAAGTCACCTTATATTTTTTAACAGTAATTATACCTAATATGACAAGCATATTATTTATAACCGCCTGTTAAATAAATGTTGCACCATGAAACTTGTGACAATTGTGTGACTTTCTAGTTTTAGTTTGACTAGGATGTTTCCCCCTACTACTAAAACTTCATGCATGCTCTATATATACTTCAGTTATGGCGTACTTGTTCTTGAGAATTTCTCATATGGATACTCTATCATTTTTTTCAAAATTTTGGCGTCGTAGTTTTGTATCTTATTTACCCCGACCACCTGTTTATAATGCCCACATCTCACTGTTTCATAAAGCCAAGTTCTAATTCGATAGACTCGATGAGTGCCTTGTCGTCGTCTTCTGTTGGTCTTTTTGTCGGGCAACGGATGACAATAGTTGTAAGAACACTTTGCAAGTTTATTTTATGTTTGTGCACGACTCCGCATTCATGAGTGCAAAGCGTAGATACAGCATTGCTCGACATCTAGCAATGAATTCCACTCAAACTGGTGCTAGGGGCCGTCTTGAACTTATTATGAGGTATGATCAAGGCTCATTGTTGACGGCTTCTTGATGACTTCAAGATGAAGAGCAACAATAAAAGCGTTGTTTCGTTGCTTGGTTTGGAATGTATTTGTAGAGACTTTGTCTCATGTGCATTTACTGCATATCCTTTCATTTTTTATTCAAGACCGGAGTTTGAAGTGTGGAGTCCGTAAAAAGATTCCCCATGAGAGAGACGTATGTTCTATATATATTTCAGTGATAGTAAACTTTTTCTCAAGAAATTTCCTTTATGGATACACTATCATTTTTTTCAAAATATTGTATCTAATTGTTTTGTATTTTCAAAATGTTATTTTGACCACCTGTTTATAATGCCAACATCTCACTATTTTAGAGTGCCAAGTTTTGTTTCAGTTGACGCGATGAGTGCCCTGTGGTTGTTTACATATTGTGGTTGTCTTTTGTTGGTCTTTTTGTCGCGCAACGGATGACAACAGTTGTAAGAACACTTTGCAAGTTTATTGTATGCTTGCTGAGGATCCTGCATACATGAATGCGAAGATTGGGTGCAGCGTTGAAAAACATTGAGAGTAACCAACCGTTTAAGAGGGGTGCAAAACCTTTTCTGTCAATGTATTTTGGGCATTTTCAGCCGGTTGTTAAATGTTTTTGATGGAATAAATTAGTTGTTAACTGTTTTTGAAACATTTGGAGTTTACTGTTCTGTTAGATTTTTACTTTGTGTTAACTGTTAGCTGGAAATGAAAAGTACTGTTTGCTGTTAATGAAAAGGGGACAAGACCTTTTTATTTTAATGTGTTTTAGGCATTTTCAGTAATTAAAGATTGCTAGCATGTCAATGAAACCCTTCTCCTCTTTTAAGAATTTGCAAGAATCGCGGTGACGTTTACAATTTTTACAATTATTGATTTTTGAAATTTTCTAAAAAAACGATATCCATTTTACTCTCCCCTTCTTGTCCATGTCTTGGTTACTTATTCGAAAAATGTAGGAGAGTCAGTCGTATATTTATCAGTAAATGAACGCATCATAAAAGTTAATGAAAAGTGAAGTTTTATGCCCCCAAATAAAGATATATCTGTACATATAAACTTTCATTGGTAGAGGATAAGTTCAACGAATGGTTAAAAACTTCAAGTGTATATAATCCGGACCATACGCGTATACGGGCCATATGCGTATACTGATATTGTCGGTCCGTAAGCATAAGGTCCGACCATACGCGTACGGCCTGACGGTATGCGTATACTCAAACGGTCTGGATCGAGCCAGGCCATTTCGTTATGATCATCGTATGGGTATTTCAAGAAATTCCTTTAAATCCGAATACATTTTAATGAAATAAGCATCAACAAAAAATCTAAACCGATATCATGTTGGAGAATATATAAATTCACAGTAACTTCGGTATTTAGTTATTTACTAAAGAAGACAAAATAGAAAAAAAAATGTACTTTGAAATTATGTGCAACTTCATTAGCTGGCATATGAATTTGTGGCCAACAGAAATAGAACTTGGTATAGTGGTCAGTATAATGACCAATTCAACAAACATCTTCGACCAGATCAGTACGTTTGTCATCTCAGTCCAACTGACCCCTATTCATGAAGTGCTTAGGTGTAAAAGGCAAACGAAAAATAGTATAGAAAGATGGAAAACAAAACAACAAATAGGAACGACACTAAACATAAAACTGCAGTAATACATACAATTCTAACAAATACAGGTGTATGATTCAAAGTCAGTATAGTCTACGACAGTCTAAAGGCATTGCGAAACCCGGAGGGGGTACATTCTAATAGAAAATTATTGATAGGCAGATATGGCAATGTAATCAACTCAATTTTGCATTTTTTAAACATTTCGCACTGATTTTATACATATACCATATGAAAAAAGGAGATAAAAGGAGATAAAAAGCTGGTATACGATCAATTTTAAAGAAACAAAAACAAATTATTATAACAGTAGACACATAGAGAAGTATTAATTCTCTCATTCTAAATAGCCTCTCTCTAACACAATCATACTCGCAATCATATTATATACAAATAGTACATAGAAAGTATCCTGGGGCGCATACATCCCACTGTCCAATTGTGATATGCCCCCAGTAAGTTAACAATCAATTGCATTCAACACACACACATACACATGCAAATCATTCTCTTTCATTCATATAAATATACACCTCTATCTATCATTCCAAATATTTTCTAATATTTGTGTAATGTGTAAAACCTAAAGCGGTCTATGGATCCGTACCAGAATATCTCCGGATTCCAATTGTTGAAATATGCTAATTGCAAAATGACACAATAACACTATGCAAAAGGCACAAGCAAAATGATTCAAAGCAAATGGTACACGCAAAATGATACGATGCAAATGGCATCCAAATGGTAGCTGTCCTGACTTATGTATAAATAACAAAATACCGAAGTTACTGTTATATATAAATGAATTCTGAACGTATCAAATTGCACAAATAATATTTCCACTACACTATTATATTTGCGCATAGCACTTTACCAAACATACGCAAATTGCACTATGTATAAAATGACAGAAACATATGTACATGCACTATAAAGAAACCCAAATGAATATCCACCAGTATCACACGGTAAATTGCACAATGTTAAATGAATTATCAAATTGCTACTTCCAATTTGAATATTTCCTATCTATATATATTAACACCAGAACATCAGATTAATCACAATCCAAATGCACAATCTAAAAGAATAATTCACGCTATAACACAAGCAAATTGCACAGCTAACTATTGGCACTTTCCTTATCCCTTTGAAGTCCTTTTGATTCCGGAATCATCACAATGGCAAATGGAATCACTATTAAATCCAAAGGAATATAACACTTACCAATTACTATTAGCTCCTGAAGATGTTGCTTAGCCAACAACGATCACAGACTGACGATGAGACCTGGCTATGGTCTCCTTATATACTGCTGGACAGGAAGTGGACGAGTCTATGTCTTATCTATGTGGGGGGTGGGGGGTGGGGTTGAGGTCTTTTAACTAAATGACGTAACATAAACATGTACTGTTGATGGATGAAGCAATACAGGTAAATTATCGGTTCTCCAATGCAAGGAGAAATATACTAATAACTCTGGATGTTAGAATACATGTTTCTATCCCCACTATGTAAATACCCTCGGACCGAAAAGTGGACTGTGCATTAGTAACGTTATCTCTTGATTGGAAATTAACACCATTAAGGTAGGAATCAATCATTAAACCATTAATTGTAATTTATCCTGCAATGGTAGCTTTTACTATACAGATAAAGCCCTACGCATATTGCCTTGCTGTATCCTGCACAGCTGTATCTTGTATACTATACAGGATATCGATTTAAGCCACGCCTACTTCCGGTATTTATGGACAGACAGAAATCGACAAAAATCATTTTTATGTTATATTTTCCATTAAATGAAGTTGTTTTATGTATTGCAGGATAAAAACAATATACAATTTGTGTCTTTAGATATCAAATGTATTTGTACTCGGCACGAAACAGATTGAAATGCTCGCCAAAGGCTCGCCATCAATCTGTTTCAAAGCCTTGTACAAATACAGTTGATATTTAAAGACACTAACTATATATTGTCTATATTTCTTATACGGACTAAGGTATCAACAAGCATTTTCGTCACATTTGCCACTTATTTTCAATTAACATATTCCAACTGCAGGAGATTTGTACCATGTTACTGACGTTTTTTCTATTTCAAAAGTGTTTTTCAATAAAAGAATTAAACCCCCGTGTATGGCCTAAACATATTATATCTGCAAGAATTAATGGAATATTTTACAACAATAATAAGAAAATTAATCGCTAAGCTGAATGTGTCTGAACCAAACAGAATGTCCTTGGGACTAAATTTCACAGAAAGAACACATTTGTAAGAATGTCCTTGGGACTAAATTTCACAGAAAGTACACATTTGTTTTTAAGCATTTCCTCCAATTTAAGCCAAATATTCCTAATAAATTGACATTAGCTGAATTTGGGCTTTTGTATTTAGATCTTTTTGGATATTTGTTCTCTATCAGTTTTTACACGTTTTCGGTTAATGGACTTCCAAATGTTTCGGTTTAATCTGCGCTGATGAGACATAAGTTGTTGAAAATGAGCATAAAATAAATTAACAGTATCATCGGTATGTTTGTTATTTATTATGACTTATCACCATGTTACATTGTGTGGCGATGAATCTTGCATAGTCTTTACGTCACGCTCAATATAGGTCAGATAGATCAAATTTTCATGCCTAATTATAATATATACTGTTTTTGATACAGATTGTCTTTGTGGTAGTCTCCACATTGATAATAATTGCTTTCATAGAGACTTTCAATCGTTTAACATGGTACCGTTTGAGAGTTAGAGAAATTAACTTGTACTACTGACTTATAAGATAAAGATAAAGATAAAGATAATTTTATTGACCTAATCAAAGGGCCCATAACGGGCACATACAATCAAAATAACATACACATTCATTCAACATAAAATATTTGCACCTTTCACACTGATCAAAGTTGATTGAACACAGAACATACAAAGTTTAATATCATGATATTAAAACGGGAAGAAGTTCATGCTTACCTCATGCTTACTGACTTTTTATTATTTATGACTTAGAAGTTAGAAAATGACATTTATCAATCTGCAAATTGACCAAATTTTCAAAACCATGTCAACAACTAGCAGCGTGACGGGTACCACGCGTGAAGAAGTTCATGCTTACCTTTTGGGATCACCTGATGATATATCTTATTTGTTAGGAGTTCAGACTGTTAGTACCTTATTTTTATGGCATTTGTACTGGTTTTTACTTGTATGTTGCCTCATCGTTCATTTTGTTATCTCATTGTTCATCATCCTTGGGTTGTCATGCCTTTTTGGATTTTTGGATGTTATGTCAATTGCTTCGGTATTCATTGGGAATTTATCCACTCCTGTATATTGTTATCTTGTCTCGTGTATTTTTACTCCATATACTTTCACTTTGTTTATGTATACTGAAGTTCGTCTCTCTTCCTGTGTGGAGGTGGTAACTGATTGCCCTAGAAAAAGTGTATAATCTCTATTTTTTTCTTACGCATATTTATTTATGTATCAATAAAAGTGACAACAAAAGTCCGAATCGATCAAAGGAAGAGAACAGTAAGGAAAATCCGTATAACATTCGACTGAATCAGGGAAAGAACAGTTTTGGCAAGCCGTCATATCCCCGACTTGGAACGGGCATTTTATAAATAAAATGGTGGGTTAAACCAGGTTCAATCTGTATTTTGTTTTTAACATATAAATTAAATTTTCAGCCATATATTGGAAAAAACAACTTTTTTTTATAAAACGGTGGAGGTACTTGGATTAATTAGCCAAGGTAAATTCAAACAATGTTAGGTTCAAACTCGCCTTTTTAAACTTATCATTTACGGATTCAGTATAAAAGATTGTGGAATTATTATCGAATTTACTGACAAAGAGGAGAATTGAATAGTTCAGAAGTTATAAACAGTATTTTGTTGTCTTTTAAAACCTGTTTTTATTTTTATTTCTGTAGGTCTCCATAATATTCTGACAAATATATATTTTTTTTGATAGAGCATAGAACATTATAGTTAATATTTCCATCAATTCTGAGATATGAGCAATTTATTTGGAAATTTTCTAGCCGCATTTTTACGATGCAAATATCTTCTTTTTGTTTTTTTTTTTTTTTTCAATTAAAGATGTCTATGCTAATTTTCATATTAACCGTGTAACATTCTTATATATTAGCAATTCTATTTCCACGGCTGATTTTTTTCTACCATCTGATTTTATCATAATACAAACAAAGTTTTAAAATAGTTAAACAGGTCCATCTTTTTCAGTTGAATATATCTTCTAAGCATATAAGCAATTTATTTTGAAGTTTCTTCTCCGGGGTCTTTTCTGCTTTATGTAATAGCGAGCTCAGCGAGCTCAATGGTAACGCGAGTATGTGAATTTTTTAAGTCATATGATCGATATACTATGAAAATAAAAAGTAATGTCATGGCGGAAGTCAACTTAAATGGGTTTCATGGGCGCAGCCATATTGTTCAGTGCATTATGGTACATTCTATCGCTGCTCCGCCCACTAATTAATTTTCAACCAATCAAAATCGAGGGGTGGCGTGACAGCCACGACTCTGACAACATTCAAGATAGCCGATGTCAGTCGATTGAACTAGTTAGCAGGACGTTTCTCTATGTACATGATGTATAAGGGAAGATATATCGCCATGACTTTAAAGGAGCTTACAATCGACACATAGAACGAATGTAGGGGACTAAAATTATGATCACTTTCCCCGAGAAATCACTGTTTGTACGGAAATGACGTGACAGATCAGAACGATTGATGGAGCGACAGTGTCAGTTTGCACATGGACAGTGGGATGACATGGTGCATGTTTTAACGATTTGAAAGGTTAATGATAGCAACCAAATAAAAAGAAAAACTACACATGGGATTGTATCATCCAATATAAAACAACTAGAATCTGGCGCTGCCACCTAAGACCGGGCAAGTCACGATTAAAAGGACACGCTTCTCATCATTTCCACCCGGGTAGTCCTACTCCTAGCTGGTACACCCAATGTGAAGGTAACAGTCGTAGAAAGAAAAGTAAAGACTTGTCATATATGAGCTAACGGGGGGCGGCTAACCCTGCCTCCCCTTACACCGAGTGTTACAGATTGGAAAAACTGGATAAATACAGGAGATAAATCAGGTGAACAATTTATGGAAAACATAAGAGAAAGCTACCTCTTCCAACACACCTCAGACTTTACAAGAGCGAGAGCAAACAATGAACCCAGTATGATTGACCTTATTTTTACAAACGAGGAGGATATGATTGATAGCCTAAGATATGAAAGCCCCTTAGGAAGTAGTGACCACTGTGTTATTTGTATTAAATTTCACTGCTATCAACGTCAAAACGAATTTATTCAACAGAGATGGAACTACTATAAGGGTGACTATCAAGGAATGAATATTGATCTAAATATAAATTGGGAGGAAGAACTTGGTGGAAAAAACCCAGATGAAATGATCGACATATTTCTTTTGAAGTATAATGCAGCTAGAGCTGAGTATATCCCAATTGTCAAATTTTTTGCTATGAAAAAGGCCAAAAAGCACAATTTTTTACCACTAGATAGCAAGACAGTAGCCAAGATTAAGAAAAAATATAGATGCTGGCAAAGGTTTTTAGAAACCAGAGACGGTAGAAAATATCAAGAATATATAAAGGCAAGAAACCAAGTAAAAAACCTGGTGAAAAAGGCTAAAAGAAATATGGAAAAAGAAATCGCAAAAAACGCAAAGGAAAATCCAAAGAAATTTTGGCAATACGCCAACTCCAAACGGAAAACAAAAACTGGAATATCAGAATTAAAATACACAAATAATGACGGGAGTGAGAGGGCAACAGAGGGAGATGGCGAGAAGGCGGAAGTACTAGCAAATTTTTTCAGCAGTGTTTTTACGCATGAACCAGATGGAGCTACCCCAGAGCTTACAGAGAAATTAATTGAATACCCATTTCAGGATAAGGGAATTGAAACTAGTGAAGTCCTTAAATTGTTAAAGGAAATCAACCCAAACAAGTCAGCAGGACCAGACGAACTCCACCCAAAGTCTCTCCAAGAATTGAGGAATACACTATGCAAACCACTAGCAATAATATTTAATGAATCACTAAAGAGGGGCATTGTACCAAAGTTATGGATATTAGGCAACATGGTTGCAATCACAGGGGCCGGTAACATACGATATTGATAGACCGGGTCCCATATATGGACCCGGTCTATCAATATCGTATGTTACCGGCCCCTGTGGTTGCAATATTTAAGAAAGGGAACAAGTCAGAACCTGGTAACTATAGACCGGTGAGTCTAACTAGTGTGATTTGCAAGTTGATGGAAAAACTAGTGAGGAATCAAATAGTAAATCATTTTGTCAAGAATTCCTTATTTAGTAAAAAGCAATTTGGGTTCATCTCTGGAAGATCCACAACACTACAACTTCTCAAAGTATTGGATGAATGGACGAAAATACTAGACAATGGGGGAACAATTGACTCAATTTATATGGACTTCATGAAAGCATTTGATAAGGTACCACACAGAAGACTGTTACGGTATTAGCAATAGGATAACAACTTGGGTAGAAGAAGACTTCTTAAATAATAGAAAACAGAGGGTTACAGTAAATTGGCATACATCTAAAGAACATGAGGTAACAAGCGGTATTCCACAAGGGAGTGTACTTGGCCCTATATTATTTGTCATATATATTAATGACATGCCTGACTGCGTAGAAGCGGCTGCTTATCTCTTTGCAGATGATACAAAGCTATATAAGGAAATTGCTAAATCAACAGATAGAGTTAGCCTGCAAACTGATTTGGACAAACTTCAAGCTTGGTCAGACACATGGCTATTAAAATTTCATCCAAACAAATGTAAAGCCATATCAGTAAACAACAAGAGAGCAACAGATAATATTAACCAAACTTATCATTTATATGACAATAACAGAAACAAAGTAAAATTGGAACAATCAACGGGAGAGAAAGACATTGGGGGAATTGTAGATGAAAACATAAACTTCTCAAAGCATATTCAGACACAAGTTAATAAAGCAAACAGCATCATGGGGCTTATAAGAAGAACTTATACTTATTTAGAGGAAAGGAGCTTTAAATATCTGTTCCAAGCCCTGGTAAGACCACATCTTGAATATGCAGCCGCAGTGTGGAGTCCATATAAACAGTCAGATATAGAATGTATTGAAAACGTCTAAAGGAGAGCAACAAGACTGTTCCCCTCCTTAAAGGGCCTTGACTACGAACATAGATTAAAGAAGTTAAAACTACCGACATTGAGGTATAGAAGGCTGAGGGGGGACATGATTGAGACCTATAGGATTCTAAGGGGTATTTACGATGAAGAAGTATCAAACAATTTGCTAGTACTGGATGAAAACACAAGAACAAGGGGAAATAGCTTGAAACTTAAAAAGAGATTCAGTAGACTAAATGTAAGGAAATACTCGTTTGCAAACAGGGTAGTGGATGCATGGAATGCCTTGCCAGAGAAAGTTGTTCATGCGAAAGATGTAAAACATTTTGAGATCTTGCTCGATAAACATTGGGAAAATCAAGAAATTAAATATGACTCCAACAAGGACTTGCTGTGCCAACAACATTATAGAACCGGAAGTCACGCACCGGCAGGCCTGACTGAGTAGACTACAGATATGGATACAGGGGCTGTATAAGCCTGCGTCCATAAATGATCTTATGGGTATCCTATGGGTTACCTTGGTGCAGTAAGTAGCCAAATAGTTCTTGGTTTAACAATAACAGTGTTGAGTGTAGATAGTGAATACTTCATTGAAATGGGATAAGCATTGACTAAACAATAATTGAAAAAAAAATGTGGTTTCATTCAAAATATATACTAGTAGTAAGAAAATCTATGGGTCAGGCCACAATTTTTATATTTTTAGTTTTATTAAAATTTCATTTTCAAATATATAGGCCCTAATCATTGGTAGGAGTTCTGACGAAAAAAAAAAATAAAATAAAAATCTTGCTGGATCATTGTTTATTTTTTTTTTCGACTATCAAAATTATTCAAGATTGTGATGACTGGTGTTCTTCAGTTTTAATCATGTGTTGGTAATAGACAATAGATTTATAAATAAAAAAGAATTGAAGTACTAATAAAAACTGATTAAGGGAATTAGAGCACAAAGTAGGCCTAAGGTATTTTAATCAATTATGAGTGAATTTATTTTTTTTTTTGGGGGGGGGGGGCATAAAAAAATACAGGGTCGGAATGAATGAAAATTGAGCAATTTTCAATTTTATTTTTTTTCCATTTTGACAAAAGTGAGGATCTGTCGGAGTCGTAATATAAAATAATAACGGCCTCAATATTTGTAGATTAGGTTAGGGTTACTTTAAGATTTAGAATTAAAAGAAGATCAGTCGAACGTAAGAGGAATCCTTTTCACAGGCACTTGTCTCAGAAAAAAAATTCAACCATACCCTTACATTACGATATAACTGTTATGTAAGGGTATATATAATTCCTAAAAAATACGGGATATCAATTTTTTGAGGTGAAACATTTGGGAATCAGTAGTGATTTTATGGAAAAGGGCCGAGTACAAAATCTGTCGGTCAACACACATTTTTGAAATTAATGTGATTAAATTCTTCTTTCTTGAAGTATACGCCTAAAACTTTCATCATACAAAATTTAAGATCGAAATTGAATTGAATAATAACATCGAAAATTAGTTAAATCCAAAAATTTGATGAAAAATGTAGAGTCCAGCATCGCCTAGGTGACTTCTTCCGGTGTTATATAGCCACCCCCCCCCCCAAGCTAAAAAAAATTAAGGGGTCACCGACTTAATTTTTTAGCTATGATGTCATCTTTATTTACCTGTTTTGGAGGTATCAGTTATATACTATTTGGCCTATATTTAAGGTCTTTCCCGAACTTTCGGGAAGACCTTATTGTATTTCGTCTGATTATTAAGGTCTTTCACGACTCCAGTCGGAAAGACCTTCTTGTTATTCTTATGATTATTATTAAGGTCTTTCACGACTCCAGTCGGAAAGACCTTCTTGTTATTCTTATGATTATTATTATTATTCTTTTTCTTCCGCAAGCGCGCTGTAAGAAAACTACAAATCGAATCATTTCGATACTTCACATAATTATTCGGTATTGTAGTCTGACCTTAAAAATCACAGCACCGTCCGAAACTATTTTTAGTAACAGAGTTAGCTCCCCGAACACCGTAAACCTTGTTATCGCTTAAACTCGAAAACCGTAAAAGATAGCTGAAAAAGTGTAATGGGAAAAATGTTCTTTAGGTCATGACGGAACTTCATTACATTTGGTCCGAAACCGTGCGGTATACTTTTTGGGGGGGTTATTGCCCTTTGAAGATTTTCAATTTCCGTCATCGCTCAAAACTTCTAAACGGTTAGTCGTAGAGACATGGGACCTTCACCATTATTCTTAGTTGATATAAGTTACATCTAAAAATGTCAAGGTCAAAG
>MJUU01054554.1:0-10745 GCA_002080025.1 Modiolus philippinarum | reverse complement strand
GTCACTATTTTATGTTCCTGGCCCCGCCCGTTTCAGAAAAAAGGGCCAAAAGGAGTTAAATTGGGTGTTTTCACATATTTGACTGTAGAATCTTTATTATTTATCAGATTTTGATGGGGTTTCTTTCAGTGTACTCCTTAGAAAATTTTGAATCTGAATATGCCAACGAATTTCATGTTGCGTGTACCGTTCACGAGATAAATGGGGTCCAAAAGGAGCGAATTTCAAAATTTTTAATTTTTTTTATTTTTAGTCTGATTTTGATGCAGTTTTTTTGCAATGGACTCCTTATTTAGGGGTCAACTCCCACCTGCCGTTGGGTTGGGGTTTCCTCACCGTTCATTGAAGATCTTATGGTGGCTTTGAGTTGTTATTACTCCCCTTTGGGTCGTTGTCTCTTTGACACATTCCCCTTTTCCCTTCTTTTTCCTTATGAAAAATTAACATAGTGCTGCACCATCAGATTTTTGATAACTTGTTTCCTTTCCAATCTATGAGGGCCCAATAGGACCAAAATTGCAAACATGCAGATTACCTAAATTTTTTATTTTTCATCTGATTTCAATAGGATTTTTAACTGGGTTTTCCCGTTGGGAAATCCGGTTATTGAAATGCTGATGTACGGCGGTTAGGCGGGCGGGGGGCCGCTGCCAGATCTTGTAAGCGCAACTCCTCTGTAACCGTGCAACAGAATTTCATGAAACTGTGTATGCAGCAAGGACATCATATGTAGATGTGCATATTGTCGGGGATTTTTCATCGTACAATTTTTCCAGAAGTTATATCTCTTTGAACTTAGAAATTTATAGGTGTTTTGACCATATGCTTGTAAGCGCAAGTCCTCTTTAACCGTTCAACAGAATTTCATGAAACTTTGTATGCAGCAAGAACAACATATGTAGATGTGCATATTGTCGGGGATTTTTCATCGTTCATTTTTTCCAGGAGGTATGCCCCTTTGAACTTAGATATTTATAGGTGTTTTGCCCATATGCTTGAAAGCACAAGTCCTCTTTAACCATTCAGCATAATTTCATGAAACTTTGTATGTAGCAAGGACATCATATGTAGATATGAAAAAGAAAGGAAATGGGGTAAATGTCAAGGAGACAACATCCCATATCCAGGTTAAAACGACCAAAAACCAAACATCTAGGGGTCACCATATGGTCTTCAACACAATGAGGAACCTCACACCATATAGTAAGCCCTAAATGGCCCCGAAAAGGTAAAAAAGTGAATAAATCAATGGAAACAAACCACATCCAATAACCAAAATATCAAGAAACTAAAATTTAATAAGAAGACAAGGACAAGCCAATGACCAACATATTCCTGACTTGGGACAGGCGCAAAAATTGCGGTGGGGTTAAATGGTGGGGGTATATGTGCATATTGTCGGGGATTTTTCATCGTACAATTTTTCCAGGAGTTATGCCCCTTTGAACTTAGAAATCTATAGGTGTTTTGACCATATGCTTTTTGTTTGATTTGTAAGTAAAGTAACTTTTCAGTGATTTTTAAGAGTGATGGCATACACTGCACATAATGAGAGGAGGTAGTAGTTAAACAGCTTTTCACACAAGTACCTATTTCTGCATTAAAATAGTGAAGGAATATCGACATCCATTTCTTGTTTTATTTAGATTCCTCTCGTTATTGGCTTTCAGTAGTATGTCAGCAAATTTGCCTTAGCTCTTACCGTTTCTGAGCTATAAGGGGTCAAAGTTGCCAGAATTGCAATTTTTAGAAATATGTGAAATCTTTATTTTACATCAGATTTTGATGGAATTTTTTTCTTTGGATTCCTCTCATTGCAAGCTTTCAGTAATATGTAAATGATTTGACATAACTCTTACTGTTTCTGGGCTATAAGGGGTCAAAGGTGCCAAAATTGCAATTATTAGAAATATGTGAAATCTTTATTTTTCATCAGATTTTGATGGGATTTTTTTCTTTTGATTCCTCTCATTGTAAGCTTTTAGTATTATGTCAACGGATGTGATGTAGCTCTTACCGTTTCAGAGCTATAAGGGGTCAAAGGTTCCAAAATTGCAATTATAAGTAATATGTGAAATCTTTATTTTTCTTCAGATTTTGATGGGATATTTTCTTTGGACTATTGTAATATTATTCCATATCAGGCATAGAATAAAGTAACACCAATTCAGGTTGCGGGTTCTTTAATGAACAATATTCATGAAGATGTAAATCAAATAAAACCCTGCAATAACAATATACAAATACTTATTTCCTAATAACAATAGTTATAAAATAATCTACGTATCTGGTAAATAAATACAACGCAGGAAAAATACAATATTCCTATAATTACCAAATAAATCTATTAAAATGCATATAGTTCTTGTTCCTTCGGTTCAAAATGGTTGTGTTACATTCTGATTGTAATAAATATGTGTATTACGTCTGTTTGGTATAAATGCACATCTATTAAGAATACATTTTCGGATAACAGTAAATTGTGTATTTGCTGTATCGTGAATTACGGAAAACGTGTGTAATAAAAGTATAAAATAACAAATTAGTTTCAAGCAAATTAAAGCAAATGTTAATGCAACATTTAGCAACATAAATAAACACACAATAAACAAACAGTACATTAAGCTAAGCAAAAAGGCAAACAAAATACAATTAACCATACCTTGCAGGTTTTGCAAAGGTCTAAAGTTCAATCCAGTAAATTCTGGTTACATAATGTTCGACTCTTGTACACTGTCATATCCACCTGAAGATAAAAAAATTACGATACTAAAAACCTAGATCGAAATAGACAAATATTATTATCTCCCTTGCCTATTTATTGAGTTATTTAACACCAAATTTTAACAACTTAATATTTAGCAATAAAATTATAATCACGCACTCATTCAATCAGTTAAAATAATAGTTCATGGTTTCTTTGTCAAAATTAACATTTCAACCATTATTAATAAATTATTTACAAAATCAAAATAATTTATTTACTAACTGAATCAAATTAAACTGTATTAATAGTTTAATGCAGTTACAATATTAAGTTTATAATACACAGATACACACACTTTTCATACAATCAATCAGTCAATCATACAATGTCACTCATTCCTCTCAAATACACAAATCAAATTAGTCAAAACAAGACCACAGGAAATATTAATATAGGATTGAAGTAGCAAGACTAATTCCTTAACGTCAGAATCAAATAAATCCAGAAAATAATTGAAGTTCCAATAATTTAAACAGAACAAAATAAATGGCTTCCTTCACTCTCAAAATATCATAGTCAAGTGACTAGAACCAAAACAAAAGATTCCCGCCTAAAAATGACACATGACTGTCCCATAAACCTAATGACAAAACTGACCAATAGAAAATAACCAAAAGTACTGTTATATTAAAATGCTCTGAAAATAATTATAAAGTTTTATAAGTAATTTAGATTAATTTAAACAGGATAATTCTTTATCTGAAAATAAGTATTTATTTTTTTAAAGTACTAATAAAATATTTCTAATTAATATAAAAATAAGTAAATAACTAAATCAAATTAAATATATACATAAACTTGACTTTGCCACACACTCCCCCCTGGTATGAAATGACGTCCCGTCATTTCTAGTGGTGGCTGACAACTTCCAGTATAGCCTGAGCTACATCTCTCTCAAGACCTGAAAATAAAGAAGTATTTGTTAAAGAAGAGATGTACTCGGCTTTCTGAAGCCATTCTGGTTTAGGTGGAACAGGTGCACTTCCAGTACCATTACTGACAGCTGACATGTTAACAACGTACTGGTCTGAAGAGAGCCAAGCAGGTGGTCTCCGCTCTCCAGGTGACCTTCTTGGTGGGACCGGTGGTATGTTTCTGGCAGGTTCTTCTTGAACAGGTGGTTCAACTTGTCCATCAAACTCTGCCAAATCGTCGGAAGCGCTTCCTGTTGTTTCTTCCAGATCTGAAACGTGGTCTTCCTCGGAATGGGCGTCCCCAATATGATCTGGATCTTCCGGTACTACAGGTTCTGGTCCTAAGTCCTCAGCAGTAGATGCTCCGCTGTTAGTCCTTCTCCTGAGCACGTATCCAACTGTGTCGTCACTGTCATCTGATTCGTTGGATGAATCGTCAGCTGACTCTGATACAGTTGACCGGTCTGTCCTAACTTGCTGTCTTGTTCTTGGCTTTGGCACTGGTTTCTTCCTAGATTTCGGTGTTGGTCTGTCATCATTGCGCAGGAAACCAATAGGAAGTAGCAAGTTTCTGTGTAAAGTACGGGTCCTTCCTTCACCATCTTCCCTGATGACGTTGAAGACTGGTATACTAGTGTTCGGTTGATCAAGGACCACGTACGGCACATCTTCCCACACATTTGCCAACTTGTGTTTCCCCTCTGGATGCTTCACAATCTTTACAAGGACTCTATCACCCTTCTGGACATCTGCACCTCTGATTCGGACATCATAGCCTTCCTTCTGCCTAGTCTGTGCCTGTCTGGATGCTTCAGCGGCTAACTGGTAAGCATGGCTCAATCTATCTCGAAGATCGCTGATGTACTTTCCAGTAGGCTGCTTGCCATCTCGGTTGAGACCAAAGGCTAAGTCAATAGGAAGTCTCGGATGTCTCCCGAACATCAGGAAATATGGAGCGACTCTGGTTGACTCATGTCTGGTACAGTTGTAGGCGTGGACCAATGGTGCTAGATGTAATTTCAAATTGGACTTCTGGTGTGCTTCCAATGTACCAAGCATCCCAAGGAGTGTCCGATTGAATCGCTCACACATTCCGTTTCCCATAGCGTGGTAGCTGGTGGTTCTTGATTTCTGCATCCCTGTCAGCAAGCATAACTCTTTGATGACTCCACTTTCAAAATTTGCTCCCTGGTCTGAGTGGATGCGTTGTGGAATGCCATAGTGGACGATGAAGTGGTCGAAAAGAGCCTTGGCAGTTGTCCTTGCTGTCTGGTTTCGGGTAGGCACAGCTTGAGCATATCTAGTGAAGTGATCAGTAATCACAAGGATATGCTGATGTCCTCCTCTAGATCGCTCAAGTGTCAGGAAGTCCAAGCACACAAGTTCCAGTGGAAACTGGGTACTGATGCTGACCAAGGGTGCTTGCTGCTTGTCAGGTGTTTTCCTAAGGGTGCATCTCCTGCACTGCTGTATCCAATCCTTGATGTCGGAATCCATCCCTGGCCAGTAAAACCTCTCTCGGACAAGTGATGTTGTTCTATCCTTGCCAGGATGGCCCATATCATCATACAGTGCATCAGTACTGTTTCAACGTGTGCTGATGGTAACACAAGCTGGCTAAATTCTGCGTCATCAATAACCACTTTCCTATATAGTACGTCATCCTTGAGATGGAGGCGGTCGAACTGTCGTACAAGTGGTGTTGGTCCGACATCCGCAACTGTTGGTTTCTTTCCATCTCTGACGTACTTGGTGAACTGTTTGATGAGAGGATCCATGGCTTGTGCTCTCTTCCAGTCGATGATGTCTGCTGGTATATCATCATCATCCTCATCTGATAGTACTGATGAAGGAACAATAGCCAATGTTTCTACATATGTCGAAGTGACGGAGTTGCATATGGCCTGCACCGACTCAATGGAGATGGTTTTGGTGTCATCATCTCTGCTGTCTGTAGCTGGTATGCGGCTAAGTGCATCTGCGTCTCCATTCGACTTTCCTGGGCGGTAGATGATGTCAAAGTCGAAGGCGGCTAAGTTGGCCAGCCATCTGTGGCCAGTTGCATCAAGTTTGGCTGTGGTGAGCACATAGGTCATTGGATTGTTATCCGTCAAAATTGTGAAGCGAGCACAGTAGAGGTAATCCCTGAACTTCTCACAAACTGCCCACTTGAGTGCTAAGAATTCCCGTTTGTGAGGTGGATATCGCATCTCGGACTTCGTCAATCCTGTACTGGCGTAGCTAATGACCTTCTTGCCATCCTCCTGGTTCTGATAAAGAACTGCTCCGAGGGTTTAACCTGAGGCGTCTGTATGGAGCTCAAACGGAAGCTTGCTGTTGGCGTATCCTAAGATAGGTGCTGACACTAACAGGTGCTTCAGTCTCTTAAAGGCCTCTTCCTGCTCGGTTCCCCATGTCCAATCCTTCTGCTGGTGCTTCTTGGTGCTTCTTGGATCTCTTGGACGTTGGCTTTGGCATCAGATCTGTAAGTGGCTTGCTGATGACACTGAAGTTCCTGATGAATCTTCTGTAGTAGCCAACAAATCCAATAAACCGACGGACATCCTCTGGGTTGGTAGGTTTCGGCCAATTCTGAACTCGATCTGTCTTCTCTGGGTCAACCTCAACGCCGTCCTTGGAGACAACATGTCCGACATATCTGACTTTCCTCTTGAAGAAGGAGCATTTGTCGGGCGACAGCTTCATGTGGTGTTGTCGTATTCTGTCGAAGACTTGGCGAAGGTTGTCCAGGTGTTCTTCATATGTTCTACCAAAGACGATGACATCATCAATAAAGATGCAGCAGATTTTGAGGTGTAAATCTGACAGGCATTCCTCCATCATCCTTTGGTAAGTGGCCGGACTGTTTGTCATCCCAAAAGGCATTCGGTTGTACTCGTAAAATCCGAGTGGGCCAGCAGTGAACGCAGTTCTTTCCTTGTGTTCCTCCAGTATCTCAATTTGGTGAAATGCGCTCTTGAAGTCGATCTTGGTGAAGAAGGTGCTGCCTGCAAGAGAGTCTAAGAGTTCCTCAATCCTGGGCAAGGCATAGCTGTCCTTCTTTGTCTTCTGATTCAGCTCCCTGTAGTCCACACACATCCTCAACTTCCCGTTCTTCTTCCTAACTAGAACTAAGTTAGGGCTGTGTGAGGGTCTGATGGTACCAGCTAAGATCAGTTGACGTAGATGATTCTTTACTTCATCATACATTGCGGGTGGAATGCGCCTGTATCGTTGTTTGAAGGGTCTATCATCTATCAAGTCGACTCTGTGTTTCACCTCTGTATGTCCTATGTCGTTGTCATCCTTGGCAAATACATCTATGTAGTCTTTAATCAAGTTGATGCCGGTTTGAAGTTGGTCATCAGTTAAGTCGCTCTGTGTGATCTTAATCTGGTCGAATACTGATGTAGATGATGGTATCTCTGGTGACGGAGGTTGAATGGTCACTGGTTGAAGTTCACACAGGACTTGTCGAGGTGGTATCGTGATGGCCTTGGTGGTGACGTTGGCTACATGGATGTTGAATATACCATTCCTCTTGTACTGGTATTGTACAAGTCCTGGTTCAATATCCAAGTCTGTATGGTTTGGTTGAAGCTTGGAAGGGTGAAGCATTGCTGTGGTGATACTGTATGGTAATTCCTTATCTGTGAATCCTAAAAGTTGACAGTGTTCATTCGGCTTGATAGTAACTGGTTTCTTTGAAGCATTCTTTATAATGGCCAAGGTGTTGTTATTCCTTGTCAGTTCCTGTTCTCTTATACTGATGGATCTAAATGTCAGATACCAAGGTGTTGTTAGCTGACATAGTTGCAGAAATCTGTTGCCATGTTGTTGTTTCAAGTTATCCATAATACTCTGTAGAATGTTGGTACCAAGTAAAAGTGGAACTTGACTGTTGTAGGTGCTGTCCGGTATGACAAGTAGAATACATGGATAAGTAGTGGTGTTGTTTACCATCTGTAATTCAACCTCAATATATCCGTCATACGGTAACTGTTGTCCTCCAGCACATTCTATCTCCAGTATGTTGTTGATGTTCTGTAATGGTACCCTGTTGAAAAGATGGTTGTTATAGTAAGTCCTACTAATGGTGGATACTGTGGACCCAGTGTCTAATAAAGCTGTGATGGGCTTACTGTTCAGCAATACTTCACATTCAGTTGGCTTACCAAAGATTCCTGGTGGTGATGGCTGATCTTGTCTTGATGTAGTGGTAGGACCTGCTGAACTGCACAGGCCTAGTGACGGCCCCTCTTCACTGGCTTGTTGGTGTTTAAATCAGCCAATCTGACACGGCATCCTTTCCTTATATGGCCAAGCTGTCAACATCTGTAACATCTGATCTCTGTCTCATCCTTTGTTGCACTTGGTGTTTCAGTAGTTGCTTGGGTCTTAGGAGGATCCTGCCATATTGATCTTTGTGGCCCTTGCCATCTCTGTCTCTCTTGTCCATCTTGGTCTCTGTATCCTCTACCTCTATCAGTGTAGGTGTCTCTGTATCCCCTACCTCTGGTGGTACCTCTGTATCTGTCTCTGCCTCTGTTTTCCCATCTGTCCATCCTTACACTTAGTTGTTGTATCAGTCCTTTGACTTCTGCCATTTCTGATGTTTCACGGTGTTGCTCTGAGGTGGCAGCTTTGCTGATGTTCGGCTTACTGCTTTGTTGAGGTCTAATAGCTGCATATCCTCGTCTGAATAGGCCATGGTGCAATGTATCTACAAATAAATATGTCTGCGACTAATAATGTCTACAAATTCAAATGAAAAATAAAGTAATGAAATGAATTAAGATATATCTACAAAGAAAAAAAAATAAAGTGTATACTATGAAATCAGAAATAAATATCTGAAAATATAAAAGATCTCAACAAGTATCTGAAATAAAATGAAAAATACTGATAAATGGGAGATAACTCAAAGTATCAGCATAATCTGAAATTAACAATGGGAGATAACTCAAAATAATAGTATCTGGATACCAATAAATATCAAAATCAAATGAAAAGTGGTATAAGGGAGGTAACTCAAAATACCTCTACTGGAAAACTATCTGAAATCCAAATATGATTAATATCAAAGTCTAATAATATTAAATATTAATAATTAGAAATCAGAAAAATCAAGTAAAACATTAATGCATGTCTGTAATGAAAGCGAAAATCAAGTGTGATTCTGAAAATCAAAGCAAAAATCAAGTGTGTTGGGGGGGGGAGGGGTAGGGCTGTGACCCTATACAGACAGACGACAAGTGACAATGTCAATGTACAAATTCATAATACCCATTTATAAATTGTCTCAATACAAGTGCTATGTTCGTTACTATACACAGTCAATATAAGTTTCTCAAATGCAGTTTTCAAAATTCAAAAAAAAACAAAAAAACTTTGATAACAATGTTAGACTATCAATGACTATGTTCAAAACTGCATGTTTCTAGTGAATATGACAAAGTTTTTGTTTTCAATATTTAGACAAAAATATGTATCGAACAAATAAGACAGTTACTGTATATACATACAAAACATATGACAATTACAAAACATCAACGTATACAAACAAATTCACATTCAATTACTGACAATGATCGATGAAAACTGTATGTTGACAAAATCAAATCCGGAAGTACCATGTGAATGTCAATTTCCAGGTCGTTGGTGATCACGTGTAGTGTCTAAACAAATCGTGACGCAGTAAAGTCTCTGACGTAACACAGGTGTAAACAGGTATGTCCTTTCCACGTGGGTGATTGCGCAATACACAGGATCAATCCATACATCTTGATGAAGTACAATTTCCAGGTCGTTGGTGATCACGTGTAGTGTCTAAACAAATCGTGACGCAGTAAAGTCTCTGACGTAACACAGGTGTAAACAGGTATGTCCTTTCCACGTGGGTGATTGCGCAATACACAGGATCAATCCATACATCTTGATGAAGTACAGGTTGGGCGCCAAAATGTAATATTATTCCATATCAGGCATAGAATAAAAGTAACACCATCTCAGGTTGCGGGTTCTTTAATGAACAATATTCATGAAGATGTAAATCAAATAAAACCCTGCAATAACAATATAGAAATACTTATTTCCTAATAACAATAGTTATAAAATAATCTACGTATCTGGTAAATATATACAACGCAGGAAAAATACAATATTCCTATAATTACCAAATAAATCTATTAAAATGCATATAGTTCTTGTTCCTTCGGTTCAAAATGGTTGTGTTATATTCTGATTGTAATAAATATGTGTATTACGTCTGTTTGGTATAAATGCACATCTATTAAGAATACATTTTCGGATAACAGTAAATTGTGTATTTGCTGTATCGTGAATTACGGAAAACGTGTGTAATAAAAGTATAAAATAACAAATTAGTTTCAAGCAAATTAAAGCAAATGTTAATGCAACATTTAGCAACATAAATAAACACACAATAAACAAACAGTACATTAAGCTAAGCAAAAAGGCAAACAAAATACAATTAACCATACCTTGCAGGTTTTGCAAAGGTCTAAAGTTCAATCCAGTAAATTCTGGTTACATAATGTTCGACTCTAGTACACTGTCATATCCACCTGAAGATAAAAAAATACCTAGATCGAAATAGACAAATATTATTATCTCCCTTGCCTATTTATTGAGTTATTTAACACCAAATTTTAACAACTTAATATTTAGCAATAAAATTATAATCACGCACTCATTCAATCAGTTAAAATAATAGTTCATGGTTTCTTTGTCAAAATTAACATTTTAACCATTATTAATAAATTATTTACAAAATCAAAATAATATATTTACTAACTGAATCAAATTAAACTGTATTAATAGTTTAATGCAGTTACAATATTAAGTTTATAATATTAACATTTACATACACAGATACACACACTTTTCATACAATCAATCAGTCAATCATACAATGTCACTCATTCCTCTCAAATACACAAATCAAATTAGTCAAAACAAGACCACAGGAAACATTAATATAGGATTGAAGTAATAAGACTAACCTTAACTTCAGAATCAAATAAATCCAGAAAATAATTGAA
>MJUU01054551.1:16601-34092 GCA_002080025.1 Modiolus philippinarum | reverse complement strand
GAAAACTTGACAAAATAAAATCATGAGACGTGGGCACAATGAGTAGATGGTCAGAATAACAATTTGAAATTACAAAAGATAAATAAGCAAAAATTCAATTGATAGTGATTCCATATGGAATATTCATAAGTATATTTTGTGTATGAGCCCAGCAATTTTATTACAATTCGAACATGGTTCTGCAAATGTAACAAAAGAGGGAAGTCGAATCTTATTTTTTTGTTTTATGCAAGTTTTTCTTTAGTATTTTGAATGGATGAAAGAGAGACATTAAATCTACTCAGCAACGGTCTCTTGATTTTATTTGTCTCTGTTTGTCTGATTCGTTAAGATTATCAGTTAACGTATAATACAATTTACTCTTCACATTATGGTAAAGCCAAAAAGCTATAAAAAAGTTTTGTTAAATATAACTTACATTCTTTATAACATCCTCAATGTCTTTGTAAACGGGTCCACTTTTTACAAATTTTATATCTTCAATTGACTTAGAAGATGTTCTGGACTGAAGAATAAAACAAAATGTAAACCACATCCATAACGTTCTCATTTTCAAAACTTGATGGCGACTAAGCCTTTGAACACCTGTTGCCGCAGTGTATTTAGTTTAAATTTGTTTTCTTGATTACCTACGACTTATATTAATTTGCATTAAGTAACATTTGGAGAATGACAATAGAGGAGGACAACAAAACAGATATAATATGTATATCAAAAACAATTTTATAATCTATAAACATGCTATTAAATTAAATAACATAATTGAACCGATAACAATTCGATTGTTAAAATATTTTAAAAGTATACCAAATTGGAAATATGAACTAAAATGAATTAAGGCTGAATTTCTGTGTATCCTATTTCAAAGACTTGCCAATATCATGAAGATGCAAAAATATGTTGCCCGCATCGGTTAAAATTCATTATAAGCGTTTAATAAAGCAAGTTTTCTAGACAAGTTAAGAGAAGACAAATACTTTATTCGACATCGGAGTACAAGAGGACACAAAATACAATATATACATACAAACAAACAAAAGATGACAGCAAACACTAACAAACACATCACACTACACCACATGTACATGCGATATTAGTAAGACCAAAAACAAATTATAAGACCACAACAAGATATGAAAATAACCATTATGTTTGCATATATAAAGCAGATATTTAAGAGATAATATTTTAAACAAATAATTCCAGCTTGTAAAAGCCATGAGTACGTATTGCTGCGTTTTGTCTTGATTGATGGTCAAGTAAATCTGAAAAGACAGAGGCTAAAACATACTTTTCATTTCTACGAATCTAGCAGCAATCCGGGTCAAAACAACGCGCTCAGGATTGTGTGTATCAAAATATTTTTTTTCTGATTTAAAGGAACCATGTGAATGTATTATGATGTTTTCTTTGGATATTTAGAGCTGTAGAGACGGATTATTTTGAAGTTTCATAGGGATTATGAAAGTGTTGACCGGGCGCACATTTTCAACATGAAGCGCGAATGAGCTCCGGTCAACACTTTCATACCCCAAATTAAACGCAAAAATAATGCACTCAATTCGTGATACATTCTAGAAGATTTTTTCATACAAAAATAATTAGCTAATTCAATATATCATATGTAAATTTTCTGCAAAAGCTGCTAGGGTAACAATCCCAAAAATTGTCAATTCGCTGAGCGGGTGACAATTTTCTACTGTCACCCTCTGTTCATTGTTCAATAACTTTCAAAAATAATTAAAATTAAGAAAGACATTCAGTATAATAAAATAAATAACACATAGCTGGATAGGTGATAGAGCAGATTGTTACACTCCCAGATAAGTTACGCCTGTTATCAGTATGCTGCACTTGTTTTCCAATATTATCCTCTTGCTGGTTTGCCACACCCGTCTATCAAAAATTCTAGTAAATTGTGAATTGACACAGACATTGGTCTCTGATATTGATAAGTTATATGATTTGTTAATTTTGAATTATTAGTCGATATTTATGTCATCTTAAGTTTCCATGACAATTTAGTTGAATTAAGAGACGTCTAATTCATCATACTATTATTCATCTGGAAGTTAATATATTTTCATTTATTCATTTATTGGTAATTGAAATGCTAAACCCGCCAATTCAATGATCATAGTCACCACCAGAAATAATATTCATTGCTAATCGTTTTCTTGGTGACAAGGTTTTCTTTATCCCTATGAGATATCTATATTTGTCTTGAAGGTTTTGAGTTTGGAGGGATATAGCAATACTGATATTCTGGTTTAATTAACAGTTTGGTAAAAAAAAAATTATCGTGGTCAAATACATCGATATTAAAGTTTTTCAAGTTCGTTTACAGGCGGGTGCACTTTAAAGCTCAAGAAAATCCCGGCAAAGGGTGAAAGCTTTAAGCATTGAGTAGGTATAGCCCCAATTTAATATGCCTCAGTGAATAATGGGGGTAATAACAAAATTATCGAACAGAATTGTAGAGAGCTAAAGTGTAACAGGCAAAAAGCTAAAGCTATTGCTATTGAAAGGTGAGAAATTATCATACAAGTATGAATTAAAAATTCATTTGAATCACAGTTCGGACCGAAACTTCATTTTTTTCACAACGGACTAATATCTTTAAAACTTTTTAAATGGTCGTATGGGACGGAATTTTTTGAAGCCTTAATTAACAAGGCGGTCACGAAGATAACTATATCTATCGAGAATGTCTGTTTAATTTGTGCGAATCAACTGTGGAACGTATACTCTATTAGCAGAGGTTGGATTATCATTATTCATGTTAGGGAAATTGATAATTTTGAAATAAAAATCGTCCTTTTGTCGTAAATTTTAGTTCTGAGATAACCATTTTCGTCAAATTCTAGGTGTAAATCCAAAAAAGATGTAGATCTAGTTGTTTCTGTTGTTTCCTTAATTTCAATTTCTGGTGGATATATTGCTGGGATTCATTTAGCAAAAGATGCATTATTTTTAGAAAGAATATCATCAATGTATCTATAAGTGAAATTGATAGGTTTTTATTGTTGCGAAGTCACTATAAAGCCTTCAACAATGAGCAAACACTCATCCCGCATGGTAAGTTCAGGATGGTCCGCCCGTAGATCAACAGCTAGAGGGGAATTCAAATCTGTAAGGAACAGGGTATAACGTTGTTTCTATAATAGTTGTGATAACGTGACATTACATTGGCATTTGAAGACATAAAATTCAATGCTGGACAGCTTTTCTACTTTTATATTGTAGAATTTTCTAGTGTACAGAAGCACAATCAACAACCCCTTTTTTCATCTTTCATCAACTTTAAAACTCGTAAAATATCTTAAAAAAGATATTTGTCCATACTGAGTCACCGACCCGACAATATCGCTTGGATAAATGATCGTAAATCTTTATTAAGAATAGAAGAAACATATGGACAGGGAACATTCACACAAACAAATATTAGTAATACAATTTTGATAATTCAAAGTACAAACACTTAAACCAAGGGGAATTAAATGGGATTTCTTCACATCAATTGCAATAGTTTTGTCATTTGTTAAAAATGTCATATCCGTCTACCTATAATCTATTGTATTACTACGAAGACATCCCAAAGTGCAAAATTCATTGGAATAAGAATGTTTAAATCGAAATTAAAGTTCTTAGTTGTTTAATAATGTTTATCACTCAGTAAGTCAGTTGAAAAGATCAACGATTTTAGACACGAATTGTATTCTCCATCTCAAACTTTATTTGTTCTGTCATGAATACCGAAAGAAAAATGTGCAGTCATGGAAAACAGAATAAATTTTAAACTGTACCTTACAGAATTTGTAAATATGGTGTGTGGTGAACCTGGGCTAATAGCAGATGGTTATGTAACCTCAACCAAAAACAGATATGTTAACCATGATGCTGTTGGATATATCTGTCATGAAGGATATAGCTTGGTAGGAAGTCCTGTCATTACATGTAATGGAAGTCACTGGACACAGAAACCCACGTGTTCACTGAATATAAAACATAACGGTGAGAAAATTCTACATATGTTTATTATTCTACTTATTAGGGACCGACCATTTAACCTGAAGGGGGGGGGGGGGGGNAATTTTTTTCGCGCTTCGCGCGAAACAAATTATTTATTTTTTGCACGCGTATCAACAAAATATTTTTTTTCAAAATTAACATTATTTTTTTGGGCAGAAAGCCTCATTCAGAAATTTTTTTTTCATCATTTTTGCAGCCAAAATATTTTTTTCACATAAAATCAGATCCAAAATATTTTTTTAGAAAAAAACCATAGCCCCCCCTTCAAGTTAAATGGTCGGTCCCTTAAGCATCTACATGTTTTGTTTCAGAATGATATTTCCACACAAAAGTACCTTGCATAAGTTTTATTATGCCTTGCTTAATAAGGCGTCATTTAAGGCCCATCTGATTTTTCACTTATTATACCCCGTATTATCGGCAATATGTACATTTTCTCTTTGATCTTACTGACTGACATTGTCAGTATCTCCGTACTGACCTGATACAAGAAAATACCAGGCAATGACGTCACGAATATGACGTCACGACTCTTATATCGTTGCCGATAAAAGCAATAATGGTAGTCTTGAAGGTCTCGACAAAAAATATCACTAGTATCGTAGCTCGTGCTATCGGACTCGCCGCGATACGGTGATATTTTCTGTCTCGACCTTCAAAACTACCATTATTCTATATATATCAGTTTGTCCTTCTGCACTGAAAGACGTAAATCGTGATAATTGCAATCACAATCTGCAGATGAAAGGGATATCTATTTCAAATACTTATGGCCATATGCAAAAGGAAAATTTACGGTAACTTCGGTATTTTGTTATATATTTTTGGATAAATAATGAAAGCATATAGAGTAAAGGTACATTTAACAAATACATGGTAAAACCAAGGAATGAAACAACTCTTTAATTGTTGTCATCATCTTGAAGTCACTAGATATGAAATGATTGTGTAATGTTTAAGTACAGGCGTAGTTCCGAACTGTTTTTTCGCTCTCCACAAATGGACTGTGTTTTACATCTATTTTTTCCATTCTTCAATGTAATTTATGTTTTGAAAGTACAATAACTAAGGACTCTTTTTTTTTAATCATATCAGTTCCAGTGTACAATAAATTCATCACAAAAAGATAAAAGATGGTATTGATAAATTGATTTTCGTTCAAGGAAGAAGTTTGTGTATACTTTGGAGTGGATTATTAATCTTCCGTTGTTAAAATAGATTGCACGACAGTTGTTGTCTACAAAACCTGACATATTGACCATGCAGCGGTTTGTGCTGAATATTCATACATACATCTTCGCTAGACAAGGGTTGCGATCGGCTCTGAGAGTAGAGGAGCGGATCGTAACCTTTGCTAGCGAAGATGTTATTTAGAGGAATTCATGATTTATGATTTAATTCAACTGTATTTTACAAATGAATTGCTCATAGATGAATAAATTACCAAAATAGGGATTTAGTATTTCTTTTCTCCAAGCTAATAGATATGAAAGCTTATTTGGGTCATTTTCATGATGAAAAAAAATATTTAAGTCGTTCCCACGACTTGTAAAGTCGTTCCCACGAGTTGCAAAGTCGTTCCCACGACTTGTAAAGTCGTTCCCACGAGTTGTAAAGTTGTTCCCACGAGTTGTAAAGTCGTTCCCACGAGTTACGAAGTCGTTCCCACGAGTTGTAAAGTCGTTCCCACGACTTCTACAAGTCGTTCCCATGAGTTGTAAAGTCGTTCCCACGAGTTGCAAAGTCGTTCC
Source organism: Modiolus philippinarum (assembly GCA_002080025.1). Classification (NCBI taxonomy): domain Eukaryota; kingdom Metazoa; phylum Mollusca; class Bivalvia; order Mytilida; family Modiolidae; genus Modiolus; species Modiolus philippinarum. The sequence continues at coordinate 28,309 of MJUU01054551.1, read as the reverse complement.
CACGACTTGTAAAGTCGTTCCCACGACTTGTAAAGTCGTTCCCACGACTTGTAAAGTCGTTCCCACGAGTTGTAAAGTTGTTCCCATGAGTTGTAAAGTCGTTCCCACGAGTTGCAAAGACGTTCCCACGAGTTGTAAAGTCGTTCCGACGACTTCTACAAGTCGTTCCCACGAGTTGCAAAGTCGTTCCCACGAGTTGAAAAGTCGTTCCCACGACTTCTACAAGTCGTTCCCACGACTTCTACAAGTCGTTCCCACGACTTATCAAGTCGTTCCCACGAGTTGATAAGTCGTTCCCACGACTTGTTAAGTCGTTCTAACGAGTTGCAAAGTCGTTTCCACAAGTTGTAAAGTCGTTCCCACGACTTCTACAAGTCGTTCCCACGAGTTATTAAGTCGTTCCCACGACTTGTTAAGTCGTTCACACGAGTTGTAAAGTCGTTCCCACGATTTGCAAAGTCGTTCCCAAGACTTCTAAAAGTCGTTCCCGCGAGTTATAAAGTCGTTCCCACGAGTTGTTAGCTGTTGGTCTCAGTATAAAAGGCTGGTCGGTCACTTTAGTAAGTAAGCGTGAAAGATTAATTCGCGATTTTTTTATGGAAGGTCATATCTAATTTATCTGTTAATACACTTCATTTGGGACCTTCAGGAACAAATGCATTAAAATCTACCCCACTAAAAATATATATATAAAGTTCTTTTCTTCCGTTTAGCCTCTGTGTGCCCCCTGTTTATTGGAAGCAGCGAATGAAAAGAAACCCATTAAAATACGATAAAACATAACCTTAGGGGTTTTCAGGGGAGGGCTTGGGCGATTTTGCCTAGGCGATTTAATTATTTTCATGAAATCTCGAACAAATTACTTATTTTTATCAATGTCACCTCATTTTATTTATTTCCATTTGCAACAAAAATATATATTCTTTAAATCAAAATTAAATTATTTATTTTCATGAGAAGTAGAATTATTATATTTATTTTCACTGGTACCAAGATTAAATTCTTTATTTACAAAATTGCCCAAGACCCCCGCCCCTGAAAATCAAATGGTCGTCCACTAACTGTAGGCCAATATGTGAAAATGTATAATTTGGCCCCTTTGCTCCTAATTCTGAAACGGGTAGAAAACAAACCACAAATTTAAACTTTTCCTTTATGCTAATAAACATTATGCTTTTTTATTGATCCATCAACTAGAACAAGTTATCTAACAAATCATTTGTCTGCAGACATCGAAGCCGGTGTAAGGTTGAATTTTGACCCCGTTGAAAATTGACCTATTGGTCGTTTTTCAACGTTGAAAATTGACCCAAAAGCAAATTTTGACCAATTCCGTTGAATTCTGACCTTTATCATAAAATACGGACCTGGAAGCGGGTCATTTTTCAACGCTTTAAAATTTATATGTTAACAGTCAAAACACTATGTAAACTATATATCTTCAGAAGTAATAAATGAAAATGAATTTGTATATAAATAAGTGAACGAGATATAAATTGCAAGTTCTTAGTATTTTTCTGTGTAGACTTGTACTTGCCTAATGCCCATTCATCCATCAATAACAAAATAAACGTTCTTATATATCTTTTGAATCACAAGTAATATATAAATGAGATTTTGTCCACAGATGAGCTTACATTGACCCACTTTTCATGCATGAGTGACTTAGAGTTAAGCTTTTGTTAAAGTGCAGATCTGAGATACTAGAACAGATAAATGAATAAATATTCGTCAATAGATGCGTCTTTCCGACAGCCATTAGGTTTCTGATAAAAATAATGAATCTTTGACCAACATTTCATGAACGGGTGTCTATTCCAGGGTGAGCTTTTTCCTTCAATTGGTCCAATTAGAACCAAACTTGGTTACAATGATCCTTAGATGGCCGAAACCAGGAAACACCCTATATGATTTAATTTTAATAGGCATTCAAGCCTAAAATCACATGTTTGGTATAATTTGATAACAAAAATAGTTGCTAAAGTTTTATTGTTCATACACAAATATTATTTTTAATACTGAAGCTTGTTCTATACATTAATTGGTTTTAATTATATACATCAAAACACTTTTCGGGGTTGTCTTTAATTTGAAAATAAGATATAATGAAAATAATAATTTAAAAGGGGAGATAATAAAAGTAAGAGAGGTAATAAACTTAATCTAAACATCTACCATTTTTTTACCATTTCAGCAATATGTATAAAATAAATTATTAGGGGCACCCTGCCATTTTTTTTGAGTAGAGGACTCAGAAATTTCTAATATCTCCAAGATTATAAGTGGAACTCCTGTCCAAATCTTTTTTTAGTAGTAGTCTGATATGCCTTGTAATGGATGGTGAAGATTTCAGTTGCCATAAAAACCAGAAAAGAAAACTGAAATTTTAGAGAAACAGTATTCTGCTAAATTTTATGTGTTTTTTTATAAGGAGACCACATGCCAAAATTTTTTTTGATAGGGGCCTTGTAATATTTTAATTTGAGCAGTATTTATTGCGTAGATTATCAGGGAACTCTTGCCCAAATTATTTTATTTAACATGTCCAATTAGAATAAAGTGGTACTTTAATGATACCTTCAAATAAAGGCATCCGGGAGAATCCAGACTAATCAAATATGGCTGCCAGCAGTAACATAAATTTAACATATGACAATAGAGAAAACAACTTTCAGCATCTTCTCGGAAACTAGTAGTTCAATAGATGATTTGCCAGTTACTAAAGTTCTTGTCAGTTCTAGTTAAATTTTGTGATTTTTGGTCAAACCATCAAAGGGAAGTTACTCCTACACCGGACAAACAAACATTATACATGCACATTTGTTTTAAAGTACGGTCTTCGTGCTTAGCCAGTCTGGACAAAGTAATTCCCTACACAATATTCATGAGATTCTGCAGTAAGTTAGTATATTTTCGAATTTTTAATACTTTCTTTATCACTGAGAAGACAGTTCAAGTTAGTCCAGTTGTTTATTTTTATTACTTAAAACAAGTAGCACTTGAAAGCATGGTAAGCGCTTTTTGGGATGGGTTTTGAATTGTGTTGCTGACTAAACGTCTGCTAAAGATTAAACTTTCATAATTTTTTTTATTAAAAATGCTTTATCTTTTGGTTGGTTTTCACAAGCAGGGAACCATTCTGTCCCCCTTGAGATTTGTCAAAAAGTTACCTCCCTTTTGGGTTTTGCTAAATTCATTCTGTTGATTGCAGAACTGGCAAATGGTCTATTAGAACCAAACTTAGTCATAATGGTTTTTAGTTGGTCCCTACAAGTAAGGATTCTAGCAGATTCGTTCTTCATTTAAAATGGTCACCATTGGGAATATGGTTTGCATTGGATTCGAGTAAAAGAATTAGGTCCCTGAAACCACTAATCCAATTAATACTAAACTTGATCACAAAAGTCCTTAGATGGAAGAAAAACACATATCCTGCAAATTTGTTTAGAATATCAATTATAGTTTTGAAGGACTTATTCAGATTAACAAACTGAATTAACAAATGAGCTATGGTGGCTTGCCGAACCTCTAAAACCTGTAAAAACAAAAATTAAGTGTTATGTGCATAGCCAGATCTGATCACCAAATATACTGAAAGTTTGGTTGGAATCTAATTTATAATTAAAAAAAAGACAGACGATGCAGGACGACTACGCAAGACGACGGATATAGTATCCCACTGTGTCGACTATGCTATCAACAGGCGACACATATAACCAGAGGCTATAAAGAGCCTGCATCATTCACCTGGACCATGTACGAATAAATCAGTAAATACAACATATATATGTTAAAGAGTCTCATTTTCAGACCCTAAATGACGGGCGTCAAGTTGGTTACTTATTCCTTATTCCTTATTCGTTACTTATTCGTTACTTTTTCCTTATTCCTTATTCGTTACTTATTCCTTATTCGTTACTTATTCCTTAGTCACATTTTTTTTTAATTTTCGATATCATGGATATGGCGTTATTATTATTGCGTTAAATATTTATAGAACGCGGAAGTAAATTGAATTTATAAATCCTCTGCATTTCAAGAAAACAAAGAAGATGTTAACTGTCATTACCATTGAAAAATTACTCTAAATAGTGTAAGGGTAGAAAAAGAATATATAACAAATAAGGTGAAGGGTATAAACATGTAAACAAGTTGGATTCAGTTATCAGGCGCGGATTCATAGGTGGGCTCACCCGGCGTACGCCCCCCCCCAAAAAGGAGGGGGGAGACAGGTATGAACATGCAAACAGGGTTGATTTACACTTATAGCACAGCTCTAGAACTATTCACAAGAAAAAATGCATCCCCGAGTTGTAACGGGTCGAAAACTAATAAATAGCGAATACGGAACGAATAAGTAACAGCGTTCCAGGAGAGACTGGAGACGGATATAAACATGCAAACAGGGTGGATTCATGACTAAAAGCTCATATCTAGCATAAAATACCAGAAAAATGCATTTCCTAGTTGTAACGGGTCGAAAACGAATAAATGCGAATAAGGAACGAATAAGTAACAGCGTTCCAGGAGAGAGTGGAGAAGGATATTAACATGTAAACAGGGTGGATTCATGACTAAAAGCTCATATGTAGCACAAAATACCAGAAAAAATGAATTTCAGAGTTGTAACGGGTCGAAAACGAATAAATAGCGAATAAGGAACGAATAAGTAACAGCGTCCCGGGAGAGACTGGAGACGGATATTAACATGTAAACAGGGTGGATTCACAACTTCAAGTAGAAATCTAGCACTAAATACCAGAAAAATACATTTCCGAGTTGTAACGGGTCGAAAACGAATAAATAGCGAATAAGGAACGAATAAGTAACAGCATTCCAGAAGAGAGTGGAGAAGGATATCAACATGTAAACAGGGTGGATTCAAACCAACAAGTACAACCCTAGCACTAAATACCAGAAAAAAAGCATTTTCTGAGTTGTAACGGGTCGAAAACGAATAAGTAGCGAATAAGGAACGAATAAGTAACAGCGTTCCAGGAGAGAGTGGGGAAGGATATAAACATGTAAACAGGGTGGATTCACAACTACAAGTACAACTCTAGCACTAAATACCAGAAAAAATGTATACCCTAGCTGTAACGGGTCGAAAACGAATAAATAGCGAATAAGGTACGAATAAGTAACAGCGTTCCGGGAGAGAGTGAAGAAGGATATCAACATGTAAACAGGGTGGATTCAAACCGACTAGTACAACCCTAGCACTAAATACCAGAAAAAAGCATTTCCGAGTTGTAACGGGTCGAAAACGAATAAGTAGCGAATAATGAACGAATAAATAGCAGCGTTCCAGGAGAGAGTGGAGACGGATATAAACATGCAAACAGGATGTATTCACAACTAAAAGCACAACTCTAGCACTAAATACCAGAAAAAATGCATTCCCGAGTTGTAACGGGTCGAAAACGAATAAATAGAGAATAAGGAACGAATAAGTAACAGCGTCCCGGGAGAGAGTGGAGACGGATATTAACATGTAAACAGGGTGGATTCACAACTAAAGGCACATCTCTACCACAAAATACCAGAAAAAAATGCATTCCCGAGTTGTAACGGGTCGAAAAATAATAAATAGCGAATAAGGAACGAATAAGTAACAGCGTTCCAGGAGAGAGTGGAGACGGATATAAACATGCAAATAGGGCGGATTCACAACTAAAAACACACCTCTACCACTAAATACCAGAAAAAATGCATTCCCTAGCTGTAACGGGTCGAAAACGAATAAATAGCCAATAAGGAACGAATAAGTAACAGCGTTCCAGGAGAGAGTGGAGACGGATATTAACATGTAAACAGGGTGGATTCACAACTTCAAGTAGAAATCTAGCATTAAATACCAGAAAAATACATTTCCGGGTTGTAACGGGTCGAAAACGAATAAATAGCGAATAAGGAACGAATAAGTAACAGCATTCCAGAAGAGAGTGGAGAAGGATATCAAGATGTAAACAGGGTGGATTCAAACCGACAAGTACAACCCTAGCACTAAATACCAGAAAAAAAGCATTTCCGAGTTGTAACGGGTCGAAAACGAATAAGTAGCGAATAAGGAACGAATAAGTAACAGCGTTCCAGGAGAGAGTGGGGAAGGATATAAACATGTAAACAGGGTGGATTCACAACTACAAGTACAACTCTAGCACTAAATACCAGAAAAAATGTATTCCCTAGCTGTAACGGGTCGAAAACGAATAAATAGCGAATAAGGTACGAATAAGTAACAGCGTTCCGGGAGAGAGTGGAGAAGGATATAAACATGTAAACAGGCTGGATTCACAACTTCAAGTACAACTCCTTCACTAAATATCAGAAAAAATGCGTTTTCGAGTTGTAACGGGTCGAAAACGAATAAATAGCGAATGAGGAACGAATAAGTAACAGCGTTCCAGAAGAGAGTGGAGAAGGATATTAACATGCAAACAGGATGGATTCACAACTACAAGTACAACTCTAGCACAAAATACCAGAAAAAACGAATAAAAATCGAATAATGAACGAATAAGTAACAGCGTCTCAGGAGAGAGGGGAGATGTGTATGATAATGTCAACAGGCTAAATCTATATCCAATACAGCTCTAGCACTGTATAGAAGAAAAATTGCATTTTCGAGATCTACTTATTCTGATAGGCTTTGGTTAAAAGAGCTTAACCGATCCCTTCAGCACTTATGAACCTATTTGGGAGTACCTTTAATAGATTTTACTTAGTAGCTTTATTTCCTTCTTTTGAGATGAAACCATTCCTATGGCACCTTATCTTTTGTGTGCTACTCCTATAATCTCTGCTAATACATTAATTCTTCCTTTCCTGTTGTTTGCTCCCTGTTGATGAATGCTATTGTTCCTTGGAGATTAGTTCATTATTTAGCATTGTTGTATAGTATTTCCCTGTATATCCTCTATCTTATTTACTTAACCTGCATGATTTCTTTTCGGTTTTTTTATCAAATTAAAGCATTATTTTCTGAAGTATTTTCATATCTGGTGTTTATCATTGGTTATCGAGGTGAACGGATAAAATAATACCTCTTTTTGTGCTCATCTTTCGCACTGTATCTCGTGTGTTTTCAACTTGTAATAATACTTTTGTCAACTACTGTATTTCCAACCCTCCCGTGTTGTTTTTTTTTCAAAGACAAAGCCATCATTTATATTTATTGTACCAAGTACCAAATATTTTATTTGTTCCTTTATGAAGTATTACCTTCAAAACGTTATTCTTATATGCTTCTATAGGCATATGTTTCTTATTTATCCCCGTATTTCCCTGATCATCATTTACACTGAACTTGCAAAAATGCCTTTTTAAATTCAAGAATAACATTTAACCATTATAGGAGATGCTATCTTAAACTAAATGTATTGTGGCCTAGTGGGTCACTGAAGGATACCTCCACTCCATCATATTTTTTTCTAGAAACAGCAAAAAATGAAAATTTTAAAGTAAGAGGAGCATATCAACATTATGTCACAAGGACTGTGTTAAAAGTTTCATAAAAATCGATTCAGTGTTTCAAGAGTAGCTGATAGGAAAGATATCCCCATTTGCAAATTCCATGTTTTACTACGTGAATCTGTGTTAAAGTTTCATGAAAATCTATTCAGTGGTTTATTGTTTATTTGGATTTCGTTTGGTTCAATGTATTTCAAACTTTTTTTGTAATTATGCATCCCTAGTGCTGCTAAATAGAAATTAATTTCTGAAATTGCAAGACATCTCAATAAAATTGTTTGAGGTATGGAGTTAATAGTGTGTTATGGTCTAGTGTGCATTTACTCCATATCCTTTTCAAAAAAAAATTACGGACGAGTATAGGATAAGAGATGGGTATCAACTTGTAATGTATCAATCAAATAAGATACTGAAATTGGAGTATGTCACAAAGACTGTATTAAACTTTCATGAAAATCTATTGGCTAATAGCCATATGGCTAAATCCTTGTGTTGCTACGGAAAATCCCAAAAATCAATTTAAGTCAAATACTGAAATAGGTGCCGCACAACTTCATTTTGGCTCAAACTGTGTTACAGTTTCATGTAAATCTATTCAATGGTTAGGAAGAGTAGCAGATAAGAGGAGGGTACACTCATTTGTATTGAACAGACAGAAAGACAGACGACCTTATCGCTATATACCCAACTTTTCAAGCGGGAGTATAAGTTATAGTCATTAAACAATCAAATCGGTATATCAGTGACCTTACTTGACCCGACTGACATGGGAGGTCGGGTGAGCAGGTCACTCCCACCGTCCAGGTTGAATATCATATACCGAAATGCACAGGAAGACCCTTTAACAGGTGTCTTGTTATTGACGTCAAAAGTGGGCCAATTTGAATTTAAAAATGAATATACCGAAGTATATATTGTTTTCATAATTTAATGATAGTCTTGAAATAAAAAAATATATATATATATATATCCAAAAAGAAGCCTAACTGCCGAAAACTTTAAAATGTAACTTCGAACTATAAGGTCAAATTAATTCAATCAAAATGACAACATGTTTCGTTTTCGAGACTCTTTTCCAACGATTCATGATTACATGATTACTGGCGCGTTCTAAAGCTGATTATTTGATTTGCAATGTGCTATTTTAAATGATGATTACATTATCACATTTATTTGAATACTAAAGAAAATGCTTAATTACTGAAGAAAATAGTTCTTGACTATGTGATTACCAAAATAAAAAAAGTAGTCATTACATGATTTCTAGGAAACCCGCGACAGAGCCTCATTTTCCTTTTACTTGTCATATTGGGACAAAAATACCTTGTAAGTACATCATCAAGTACAATGAACCCTGACCTGTGCAGTATAAGTGAGGTAGTTAATGCACACTCCGGACGTACATTAAATGATTTATACCCACAGCAAGGACAAAGGAAAAAGGCTCATGTCATGTGTTAAAGAAGTATAATGTATACCCATTTCTATAATATATTTGTGCAAAGTTTACCCTTCTTATATTAGTAAACAATGTAGCTGAAAACAGCATAAAAAGTGAATGTTTTTCTCCATATTTTAGATTTTGTGTCAGTTTGCATGACAATAAAAACCAACAGTAACTATAAAGGTTGTTGCATCCCTTTTTACACCCCATTCAGCAAGATTTTGCAATTATTTTGTAGAGATTTGGCCTTCGTTTTCTGTAACATTTAGCCGATTATTGATAAAATTTCTACGGTTACATATTTAAAGGGAAAACATAAAATCAAGAAACCCAAGCCATCATTCTTTGCTTCAATCAACACATTTGAAATTCAATAGGAAACCATAAGAATGAGTATCCTTGCCTTTTATTTCTTTAAAAAAGTCAGCATTGTCCATATATTTGGCAATTTTAATAAGCATATACACTCAACAAAACAACAATAATGCAACCATCATATGAAGACACACAATTGTAATCTTTGTTTAAATGAATTACCAACCAGTTTGTCTTGTTATGTAGAAACAAAAATACAGTAGGAATGGATAAAATAAAAGGTATCTATTAACATAAGTTTGATATCGGTAACAACATAATAAACTATATATTTTTGTCCTTTTATATTTCAAATTTTAAACCAGTGGAAATATGCATGGATGTTCGCCAAATGTAAAGTTGTTACATGTGTTAAAAATTTTAATCATAGTTTCGGCGAACAGGAAGTAAATGAGCGAAATGAGCGACGCATCTGAAAATGGGAGACACGGTACATGTGACCATACTAAAATTGCAGATCACATATCAAATCAATTGTACGTATAGAAGCTGAGAAATCTTTGACGAAAATTTTGTGTTGGTACATGTGTTCAAAATTTCAATTGTATAGTATCGGCTAGCAGGAGGTAAATGTGTGGCGGTCCTGAAAAGAGTACACACAATACAAGTCACCATACTGAAGCTTCAGATCAAATATCAAATAAATTGTACATATAGCAGCTTAGATATCTCGAACAAAAATTTGTGTGATACATGTGTTCAAAATTACAATCACACTACCGGCAAATAGGAAGTAAATGAGCGACGGACCTGAAAATGGGAGACACGGTACAAGTGACCATACTAAAGCTCCAGACAAAATATCAAATCAATTGTACGTATAGAAGCTGAGAAATCTTTCGGACGTACGTACATGACGTACGGACTGACGCACAAGGGTGAAACTTAATGCCCCGTCGCCTTTCAGCCGAGGCATAAAAGTTTAGATCTACCATGTTACCATATCATTCGTAATTCAAGATAAATATTCAGCCATTCTTTATCATTATAAATCTCTGAATTATCTAGTACACTTCAAAATTTGAAAACTATGTCAATTAAAATTGAAATATAGAAAGGAGCCTGAATTCAATAAATCACTGTCAGTTTTTTCTTTATGGAATTTGATATGTTAAAACATGTAATAAGCCAATGACAGAGAAACAGAATATGGCAAAAATTCAACACTTTTGATTTGAAGTTTGTCACCGCTTTAGTCTCCATTGGCTATTCAGGCTTGTTAGGATCTAGTCCTATACAAACTCCTGATTTCTAATTAAAAGCAGTAAATTTGAGAAACAAATTGCTTTAAAAGACATCAACAATGAATAAAAGTGTTTTAGACCATTTGAAATAAAACACAATGAAATCCAAGTTTTCCACAAGCACTTTAAATACCAAGATCCTGTCTTAAATTTCTTCTAAGGGTAACAGAGTCAACCTAAAACAAACAAGAGGCTCTCAAGAGCCTGTATCGCTCACCTGGGCCATGGCTGACATAGATAAAAGGCATTTCCAAAAGGAAAAACAAAACAGATAAAATTTAGCAGAATACTTTTTTTTAAATTACAGTATTCTTGTTTGGTTTCCATGGCAACTGAAAGATCCACCATCCATTACAACCCATAACAGAACAACATTCATAAAAAAAAATTTGGGCAGGGGTTCCCCTTATAATCAAGGTAATACATAATGCTGAAATTGAAACATTTAGACCACAATTCAAATAAAAATTCAAAAATTTGGGCAGAAGTTCCCCTTAAAATCAAAAGGGCAAATGTAAAAACTATGTTCCAGATGGTGGCCATCTTGGATGAAGTATGGACCTGCCAGATGCATTTTGTTGGATTGGACCTCCTAAAGACCATTGTGGCTTAGTTTGGTTCTAATTGGACCAGTAGTTTCTGAGAAGAAGATCTTTGAATGTATATTATAGGGTCCAATTCTAAAACTATGTTCCCGCTGGCAGCCATCTTTGATGAGGTACAGACCATCTAAGAGCCATTGTGACTAAGTTTGGTCATAATTGGACTGTTAGTTTCTGAGAAGAAGATCTTTGAACGTCTTTTCCATAGGCTCCAATGTTAAAACTTTGTTCCCGCTTGCAGCCATCTTGGATGAGGTACGGACCTGCTGGATACCTTTTTGGGGAAGGACCATTGTGACTAAGTTTGCTTATAATTGGACTGGTAGTTTCTGAGAAGAAGATCTTTGAATGTCTTTCCCATAGGATCCAATGTTAAAACTATGTTCCCTGCTGGCGGCTATCTTGGATTAGGTATGGACCAGTCGGATACCTTTCTGGAAGGGACCATCTAAGGACCATAGTGTCTAAGTTTGGTTAGTTTCTGATAAGGAAATCTTTGAATGCTTCTCCATAGGGTCCAATGTTAAAACTATGTTCCCCGCTGGCGGCCATCTTGGATTAGGTACGGAC
>MJUU01054551.1:5110-16066 GCA_002080025.1 Modiolus philippinarum | reverse complement strand
AAGAAGATCTTTGAATGTCTTTTCCATAGGGTCCAATGTTAAAACTATGTTCCCCGCTGACGGCCATCTTGGATTAGGTACGGACATGCCGGATACAATTTTTAAAGGGGACCACCCAAGGACTATTGTGACTTAGTTTGGTTCCAATTGGCTTAGTGGTTTCAGAGGAGAAGATCTTTGAATGAAAAGTTTACGACGGACGGACGGACGACGGACGGCGGACGCCAAGTGATGGGAAAAGCCCACAATGGCATAGCCAGGTGAGCTAAAAAGGCATGTTCAATGGAAAAAGGATAAACTAATAAATCACGTATTGCATATTATTAACTGTAATGGTTGACTACCCATTGTTGCCATGGAAATTTTTTCTTACAAGATAAAATTTCATTCCCTCTTTTAAATTAGCAAACATTGAACTACACAGGTAACAAGGATTTCTTAAAAATGCCAACAGTTACTCTTCCATGACCCAAACACCAAGGATATCTTGAACCGGTTTTTGTAGTCTCTTCACTCAAGTGTATGCATCAATCAACTCCGACAACTCGTACACCTCTCTATCTCGAACTGTTTTTTTTTAGTCCCTCGAGTGTTTGAGCCATGGAAGTTTGACTGTAGCAAGTTTGGTGGATGATTGCATGGCAAGATAGGGTACTTAGCCAGTATTTCAAGATATGGTAAACATAAACTATTCTCTAGCTTTAGAACAAGATGAGAACAATGCAATGTTTGTGTTATCGTCATTCAGAGCCTAGTGAGCCACTAAACAATACCCCAGCATTTGATGGAAATATTGGATTTGTGTTTTTGAACAGCAACCAAATTCCTTCACGCACAGCTGAAGGTTAGGTACTTTAATTGTGTCGTGTATCATCAAAAGCAAAAAAAAAGGCTTGCCATGGTATAATAATTGATTTAAATGGACTCCATGAAATTCCCCCCTCAAAAAAAATTTCTTCTCTATTTGAATACAGTATCAGCAAACATCTAATTTAATTAAGTTTTTTTAATATTTGGTTTGACACCTACCTACATCAAACAGATGTTTGCTGATACTTTAAGATTTAAATTGTATTCAAATAGGGAAGAATTTTTTGGGAGGGATTTCATGGATTCCGTTAAAATCAATTATTATACCATGGCAAGCCTTTTTTTGCTTTTGATGATACACGACACAATTGTAGTACCTAACCTTCAGCTGTGCGTGAAGGAATTTGGTTGCTGTTCAAAAACACAAATACCAATATTTCCATCAAATGCTGGGGTATTGTTTTGCGGCTCACTAGGCTCTGAATGACGATAACACAAACATTGCATTGTTCTCATCTTGTTCTAAAGCTAGAGAATAGTTTATGTTCACCATATCTTGAAATACTGGCTAAGTACCCTATCTTGCCATGCAATCATCCACCAAACTTGCTACAGTCAAACTTCCATGGCTCAAACACTCGAGGGACTAAAGAAAAAACAGTTCGAGATAGAGAGGTGTTCGAGTTGTCGGAGTTGATTTATGCATACACTTGAGTGAAGGGACTACAAAAACCGGTTCAAGATATCCCTGGTGTTTAGGTCATGGAAGATAACTGTTGGCATTGTTACCTGTGTAGTTCGATGTTTGCTAATTTAAAAGAGGGAATGAAATTTTATCTTGTAAGAAAAAAATTTCCATGGCAACAATGGGTAGTCAACCATTGCAGTTAATAATATGCAATACGTGATTTATTAGTTTATCCTTTTCCCATTGAACATGCCTTTTTTGTTTTAGGTTGACTCTGTTACCCTTAGAAGAAATTTAAGACAGGATCTTGGTATTTAAAGTGCTTGTGGAAAACTTGGATTTCATTGTGTTTTATTTCAAATGGTCTAAAACACTTTTATTCACTGTTGATGTCTTTTAAAGCAATTTGTTTCTCAAATTTACTGCTTTTATTTAGAAATCAGGAGCTTGTATAGGACTAGATCCTAACAAGCCTGAATAGCCAATGGAGACTGAAGGGGTGACAAACTTCAAATCAAAAGTGTTGAATTTTTGCCATATTCTGTTTCTCTGTCAATGGCTTATTACATGTTTTAACATATTAAATTCCATAAGGAAAAAAAACTGACAGTGCTTTATTAAATTCAGGCTCCTTTCTATATTTCAATTTTAATTGACATAGTTTTCAAATTTTGAAGTGTACTAGATAATTCAGAGATTTATAATGATAAAGAATGGCTGAAAATTTATCTTGAATTACGAATGATATGGTAACATGGTAGATCTAAACTTTTTATGCCTCGGCTGAAAGGCGACGGGAGCATTAAGTTTCACCCTTGTCCGTCAGTCCGTACGTCATGTACGTACGTCCGAAAGATTTCTCAGCTTCTATACGTACAATTGATTTGATATTTTGTCTGGAGCTTTAGTATGGTCACTTGTACCGTGTCTCCCATTTTCAGGTCCGTCGCTCATTTATTTCCTATTTGCCGGTAGTATGATTGTAATTTTGAACATATGTATCGCACAAAATTTTTGTTAGAGATATCAAAGCTGCTATATGTACAATTTATTTGATATTTGGTCTGAAGCTTTAGTATGGTGACTTGTATTGTGTGTACTCTTTTCGGGACCGCCACACATTTACCTCCTGCTAGCCGATACTATACAATTGAAATTTTGAACACATGTAGCAACACAAAATTTTCGTCAAAGATTTCTCAGCTTCTATACGTACAATTTGATTTGATATCTGATCTGCTGTTTAGGTATGGTCACATGTACCGTGTATCCCCTTTTCAGGTGCGTCGCTCATTTCGCTCATTTACTTCCTGTTCGCCGAAACTATGATTTAAATTTTTAACACATGTAACAACTTTACATTTGGTGAACATCCGTGCATATTTCCACTGGTTTAAAATTTGAAATAAAAAAGGACAAAAATATATAGTTTATTATGTTGTTACCGATATCTAACTTATGTTAATAGATACCTTTTATTTTATCCATTCCTACTGTATTTTTGTTTCTACATCACAAGACAAATTGTGGTTGGTAATTCATTTAAACAATGATTACAATTGTGTGTCTTCATATGATGGTTGCATTATTGTTGTTTTGTTGAGTATATATGCGTATTAAAATTGCCAAATATCTGGACAATGCTGACTTTTTTAAAGAAATAAAAGGCAAGGATACTCATTCTTATGGTTTCTTATTGAATTTCAAATTGTGTTGATTGAAGCAAAGAATGATGTCTTGGGTTTCTTCATTTTATGTTTTCCCTTTAAAAATGTAACAGTAGAAATTTTATCAGTAATCTGCTAAATGTTACAGAAAACGAAGGCCAAATCTCTACAAAATAATTGCAAAATCTTGCTGAATGGGATGTAAAAAGGGATGCAACAACCCTTATAGTTACTGTTGGTTTTTATTGTCATGGAAACTGACACAAAATCTAAAATATGGAGAAAAACATTCACTTTTTATGCTGTTTTCAGCTACATTGTTTACTTATATAAGAAGGGTAAACTTTGCACAAATATATTATAGAAATGGGTATACATTATACTTCTTTAACACATGACATGAGCCTTTTTCCTTTGTCCTTGCTGTGCGTATAGATCATTTAATGTACACCCGGAGTGTGCATTAACTACTTCATTTATACTGCACAGGCCAGGGTTCATTGTACTTGATGATGTACTTACAAGGTATTTTTGTCCCAATATGACAAGTAAAAGGAAAATGAGGCTCTGTCGCGGGTTTCCAAGAAATCATGTAATGACTACCTTTTTGTTTGGTAATCACATAGTCAAGAACTATTTTCTTCAGTAATTAAGCATTTTCTTTAGTATTCAAATAAATGTGATAATGTAATCATCATTTAAAATAGCACATTTCAAATCAAATAATCAGCTTTAGAACGCGCCAGTAATCATGTAAGCATGAATCGTTGGAAAAGAGTCTCGAAAACGAAACATTTTGTCATTTTGATTGAATTAATTTGACCTTAAAGTTCAAAGTTACATTTTAAAGTTTTCGGCAGTTAGGCTTTTTTTGGATATACATATTTATTTTTTTATTTCAAGACTATCATTAAATTATGAAAAAAAATATATACTTCGGTATATTCATTTTTAAATTCAAATTGGCCCACTTTTGATGTCAATAACAAGACACCTGTGAAAGGGTCTTCCTGTGCATTTCGGTATATGATATTCAACCTGCACGGTGGGAGTGACCTGCTCACCCGACCTCCCATGTCAGTCGGGTCAAGTTAGGTCACTGATATACCGACTTGATTGCTTAATGACTATAACTTATACTCCCGCTTGAAAAGTTGGGTATATAGCGATAAGGTCGTCTGTCTTTCTGTCTGATCAATACAAATGAGTGTACCCTCTTCTTATCTGCTACGCTTCCTAACCATTGAATAGATTTACATGAAACTGTAACACAGTTTGAGCCAAAATGAAGTTGTGCAGCACCTATTTCAGTATTTGACTTAAATTGATTTTTGGGATTTTCCGTAGCAACACAAGGACTTAGCCATATTGCCATTAGCCAATAGATTTTCATGAAGGTTTAATACAGTCTATGTGACATACTCCAATTTCAGTATCTTATTTGATTGATACATTACAAGTTGTTACCCATCTCTTATCCTCTACTCGTCCGTAATTTTTTTAGAAAAGGATATGGAGTAAATGCACACAAGACCATAACACACTATTAACTCCATACCTCAAATAATTTTATTGAGGTGTCTGGCAATTTCAGAAATTAATTTCTACTTAGCAGCACAAGGGATGCATAATTACAAAAAAAGTTTTGAAATACATTGAACCAAACGAAATCCAAATAAACAATGAACCACTGAATAGATTTTCATGAAACTTTAACACAGATTCACGTAGTAAAACATGGACTTTGCAAATGGGGATATCTTTCCTATCAGCTACTCTTGAAAGACTGAATCGATTTTTATGAAACTTTTAACACAGTCCTTGTGACATAATGTTGATATGCTCCTCTTACTTTAAAATTTTCATTTTTTGCTATTTCTAGAAAAAAATACGGAGTGGAGGTATCCTTTTGTGAACCACTAGGCCACAATACCTTTAGTTTAAGATAGCATCTCCTATAATGGTTAAATGTTATTCTTGAATTTAATTTAAAAAGGCATATTTGCAAGTTTAGTGTGAATGATGATCAGGGAAATACGGGGATAAATAAGAAACATATGCTTATAGAAGCATATAAGAGTAACGTTTTGAAGGTAATACTTCATAAAGGAACAAATAGAATATTTGGCACTTGGTACAATAAATATAAATGATGGCTTTGTCTTTGAAAAAAAACAACACGGGAGGGTTGGAAATACAGCAGTTGACAAAAGTATTTTTACAAGTTGAAAACACACGAGATACAGTGCGAAAGATGAGCACAAAAAAAGGTATTATTTTATCCGTTCATCTCGATAACCAATAAAAAACAGCAGATATGAAAATACTTCAGAAAATAATGCTTTAATTTGATTAAAAAAAAACGAAAAGAAATCATGCAGGTTAAGTAAATAAGATAGAGGAGATACAGGGAAATCCTATACAACAATGCTAAATAATGAACTAATCTCCAAGGAACAATAGCATTCATCAACAGGGAGCAAACAACAGGAAAGGAAGAATTAATGTATTAGCAGAGATTATAGGAGAAGCACACAAAGGATAAGGTGCATATGTTTCTTATTTATCCCCGTATTTCCCTGATCATCTCAAAAGAAGGAAATAAAGCTACTAAGTAAAATCTATCAAAGGTACTCCCAAATGGGTTCATAGGTGCTCAAGGGATCTGTTAAGCTCTTTTAACCAAAGCCTATCAGAATATTAAGTACATATCGGAAATGCAGTTTTTCTTGTATACAGTGCTAGAGCTGTATTGGATATAAATTTAGCCTCTTAATATTATCATACACATGTCCCCTCTCTCCTGAGACGCTGTTACTTATTCGTTCCTTATTCGGTTTTTATTCGTTTTTTTCTGGTATTTTGTGTTAGAGTTGTACTTGTAGTTGTGAATCCACCCTGTTTGCATGTTTATATCCTTCTCCACTCTCTCCTGGAACGCTGTTACTTATTCGTTCCTCATTCGCTATCTATTAGTTTTCGACCCATTACAACTCGAAAACGCATTTTTTTCTGATATTTAGTGCAGGATTGTTGTAGTTGTGAATCCAGCCTGTTTACATGTTTATATCCTTCTCCACTCTCTCCCGGAACGCTGTTACTTATTCGTACCTTATTCGATATTTATTCGTTTTCGACCCGTTACAGCTAGGAAATACATTTTTTCTGGTATTTAGTGCTAGAGTTGTACTTGTAGTTGTGAATCCACCCTGTTTACATGTTTATATCCTTCTCCATTCTCTCCTGGAACGCTGTTACTTATTCGTTCCTTATGCGCTTCTTCTTCGTTTTGGACCCGTTACAACTCAGAAATGCATGTTCTTCTGGTATTTAGTGCTAGAATTGTACTTGTAACTGTGAATCCACCCTGTTTAAATGTTTATATTGTTCGCCACTCTCTCCTGGAACGCTGTTACTCATTCGTTCCTTATTCGCTACTTCTTCGTTTTCGACCCATTACAACTCGGGAATGCATTTTCTTTCTGATATTTTGTAGTCGAGATGTGCTTTTAGTTGTGAATCAACCCTGTTTACATGTTAATATCCGTCTCCACTCTCTCCCGGGACGCTGTTACTTATTCGTTCCTTATTCGCTATTTATTTGTTTTGGACCCGTTACAACTAGGGAATGCATTTTTTCTGGTATTTTGTGCTAGAATTGTACTTGTAGTTGTAAATTCACCCTGTTTATATATTTATATTCTTCGCCACTCTCTCCTGGAACCCTGTTACTTATTCGTTCCTTATTCACTATTTATTCGTTTTCGACCCGTTACAACTCGGAAATGCTTTTTTTTCTGGTATTTAGTGCTAGGGTTGTACTTGTAGGTTTGAATCCACCCTGTTTACATGTTGATATCCGTCTCCACTCTCTCCTGGAACGCTGTTACTTATTCGTTCCTTATTCGCTACTTATTCGTTTTCGACCTGTTACAACTCGGAAATGCATTTTTTCTGGTATTTAGTGCTCGAAATGTACTTGTAGTTGTGAATCCACTCTGTTTACATGTTTATATCCTCCTCCACTCTTTCCTGGACCGCTGTTACTTATTCGTTCCTTATTCGCTATTTATTTGTTTTCGACCCGTTACAACACGGAAATGCATAATTTTTGGTATTAAGTGCTAGAGTTGTACTTGTAATTGTGAACCAAGCCTGTTTACATGTTTATATCCTTCTCCACTCTCTCCTGGAACGCTGTTACTTATTCGTTCCTTATTCGCTTTTCATTATTTTTCGACTCGTTACAACTCGGGAATGCATTTTTTCTGGTATTTTGTGGTAGAGATATGCTTTTAGTTGTGAATCCACCCTGTTTACATGTTAATATCCATCTCCACTCTCTCCCGGGACGCTGTTACTTATTCGTTCCTTATTCGCTATTTATTCGTTTTCGACCCGTTACAACTCGGGAATGCATTTTTTCTGGTATTTTGTGCTAGATATGAGCTTTTAGTGATGAATCCACTCTGTTTACATGTTTATATCCATCTCCACTCTCTCCTGAGACGCTGTTACTTATTCGTTCCTTATTCGCTATTTATTACTTTTCGACCCGTTACAACTCGGCAATGTATTTTTTCTGGTATTTTGTGCTAGAATTGTACTTGTAGTTTTGAATCCACCCTGTTTACATGTTTATATCCTTCTCCACTCTCTCCTGGAACGCTGTTACTTATTCGTTCCTTATTCGCTACTTTTTCGTTTTCGACCCGTTACAACTCGGAAATGCTTTATTTTCTGGTATTTAGTGCTAGGGTTGTACTTGTAGGTTTGAATCCACCCTGTTTACATGTTCATATCCTTCTCCACTCTCTTCTGGAATGCTGTTACTTATTCGTTCCTTATTCGCTATTTATTCGTTTTCGCCCCGTTACAACTCGGAAATGCATTTTTTCTGGTATTTAGTGCTAGAGTTGTGCTCTTAGTTGTAAAACAACTCTGTTTACATGAAAATATCCTTCTCCACTCTCTCCTGGAACGCTGTTACTTATTCTTTCCTTATTCGCTACTTTTTCGTTTTCGACCTGTTACAACTCGGAAATGCATTTTTTCTGGTATTTAGTGCTAGAATTGTACTTGTAGTTGTGAATCCACCCTGTTTACATGTTTATATCCTCCTCCTCTCTTTCCTGGACCGCTGTTACTTATTCGTTCCTTATTCGCTATTTATTCGTTTTCGACCCGTTACAACTCGGGAATGCATAATTTCTGGTATTAAGTGCTAGAATTGTACTTGTAATTGTGAATCCACCCTGTTTACATGTTTATATCCTTCTCCACTCTCTCCTGGAACGCTGTTACTTATTCGTTCCTTATTCGCTATTTATTAGTTTTCGACCCGTTACAACTCGGCAATGCATATTTTCTGGTATTTTGTGCTAAAATTGTACTTGCAGTTGTGAATCCACCCTGTTTACATGTTTATATTGTTTGCCACTCTCTCCTGGAACGCTGTTACTTATTCGTTCCTTATTCGCTACTTCTTCGTTTTCGATTCGTTACAACTCGGAAATGCATTTTTTTCTGGTATTTAGTGCTAGAGTTGTGCTTTTAGTTGTGAATTCACCCTGTTTGCATGTTTATATCAGTCTCCACTCTCTTCGGGAACGCTATTACTTATTCGTTCCTTATTCCCTATTTAGTATTTTTCGACCCGTTACAACTCGGGAATGCATTTTTTCTGGTATTTTGTGGTAGAGATGTGCTTTTAGTTGTGAATCCACCCTGTTTACATGTTGATATCCGTCTCCACTCTCTCCCGGGACGCTGTTACTTATTCTTTCCTTATTCGCTACTTATTCGTTTTCGACCCGTTACAACTCGGAAATGCATTTTTTCTGGTATTTAGTGCTAGAATTATACTTGTAGTTGTGAATCGAACCTGTTTACATGTTTATATCCTTCTCCACTGTCTCCTGGAACGCTGTTACTTATTCGTTCCTAATTCGCTACTTTTTCGTTTTCGACCTGTTACAACTCGGAAATGCATTTTTTTCTGGTATTTAGTGCTAGAATTGTACTTGTAGTTGTGAATCCACCCTGTTTACATGTTTATATCCTCCTCCACTCTTTCCTGGACCGCTGTTACTTATTCGTTTCTTATTCGCTATTTATTCGTTTTCGACCCGTTACAACTCGGAAATGCATAATTTCTGGTATTAAGTACTAGAGTTGTACTTGTAATTGTGAATCAAGCCTGTTTACATGTTTATATCCGTCTCCACTCTCTCCTGGAACGCTGTTACTTATTCGTTCCTTATTCGCTATTTATTAGTTGTCGACCCGTTACAACTCGGAAATGCTTTTTTTCTGGTATTTAGTGCTAGGGTTGTACTTGTCGGTTTGAATCCACCCTGTTTACATGTTGATATCCTTCTCCACTCTCTTCTGGAATGCTGTTACTTATTCGTTCCTTATTCGCTATTTATTCGTTTTCGACCCGTTATAACTCGGAAATGCATTTTTTCTGGTATTTAGTGCTAGATTTCTACTTGAAGTTGTGAATCCACCCTGTTTACATGTTAATATCCTTCTCCACTCTCTCCTGGAACGCTGTTACTTATTCGTTCCTTATTCGGTACTTCTTCGTTTTCGATCCGTTACAACTCGGAAATGCATTTGTTCTGGTATTTAGTGCTACAATGGTGCTTTTAGTTGTGAATACACCCTGTTTGCATGTTTATATCCGTCTGCACTCTCTCCTGGAACGCTGTTACTTATTCGTTTCTTATTCGCTACTTATTCGTTTTTGACCCGTTACAACTCGGAAATGCTTTATTCTGGTATTTAGTGCTAGGGTTGTGCTTGTTGGTTTGAATCCACCCTGTTTACATGTTGATATCCTTCTCCACTCTCTCCCGGGACGCTGTTATTTATTCGTTCCTTATTCGCTATTTATTCGTTTTCGACCCGTTACAACTCGGAAATGCATTTTTTTCTGGTATTTTGTGCTACATATGAGCTTTTAGGCATGAATCCACCCTGTTTACATGTTTATATCCGTCTCCACTCTCTCCTGGGACGCTGTTACTTATTCGTTCCTTATTGGCTATTTATTCGTTTTCGACCCGTTACAGCTAGGGAATGCATTTTTTCTGGTATTTAGTGGTAGAGGTGTGCTTTTAGTTGTGAATCCGGCCTGTTTGCATGTTTATATCCGTCTCCACTCTCTCCTGGAACGCTGTTACTTATTCGTTCCTTATTCGCTATTTAGTATTTTTCGACCCGTTACAACTCGGAAATGCATTTTTTTCTGGTATTTTGTGCTAGAATTGTACTTGTAGTTGTGAACCCACCCTGTTTACATGTTTATATTCTTTGCCACTCTCTCCTGGAACGCTGTTACTTATTCATTCCTTATTCATAATTATTCGTTTTCGACCCGTTACAACTCGGAAATGCTTTATTTTCTGGTATTTAGTGCTAGGGTTGTACTTGTAGGTTTGAATCCACCCTGTTTACATGTTCATTATCTTCTCCACTCTCTTCTGGAATGCTGTTACTTATTCGTTCCTCATTCGCTATTTATTCGTTTTCGCCCCGTTACAACTCGGAAATGCATTTTTTCTGGTATTTAGTGCTAGAGTTGTGCTCTTAGTTGTAAAGCAACTCTGTTTACATGAAAATATCCTTCTCCACTCTCTCCTGGAACGCTGTTACTTATTCTTTCCTTATTCACTACTTTTTCGTTTTACACCTGTTACAACTCGGAAATGCATTTTTTCTGGTATTTAGTGCTAGAATTGTACTTGTAGTTGTGAATCCACCCTGTTTACATGTTTATATCCT
>MJUU01054550.1:4299-27329 GCA_002080025.1 Modiolus philippinarum | reverse complement strand
CTACGAATTTAGTCCAGTTGCTGTCTTCCTCTTCTGGAACGGAATCATAAGATTTTCTTTTTTTATTTGGAGCTGGTTGATTTGAAGTTTTTTGTGCCATGTAAGAATGTAATATGTTTCACCATCCTTGTCACCCACCCACCACGGAGTGCCAACAAGGGCGATGCTTTTATTCCAGGGCTCTCCACCGGAAAGCACCAAGTGATCCAAGGATGGTATACTCAAGCAGAGCGTAACCGTCAGGCACTGAAGGAAAGCGTACCACTTGATTGACCCATAAGCCACCGCCTTCTCAAAGATATCCTCCATGGATAAATAGTTAAATGAGAATAAAACATTCAAAAGACACTAATTTGTAAATCTCATTTTGGGGATATCTTCAAGGGCTTGGCGTGACCAGCCGATTGATCAGACCGGGACCATCTGACCTCCCGTTTAGATGATATCAGAGCCGAAGCAGGGTATAGTTCCTGTATTCTCAGCCCAACGGATATTAATGGCCGCAGCGGGAGTCTGAATACAGGTTCGCACCCACCAGGACCTCGTCAACCATCGACACGGGTCTCGACACACGGCAGACGTGTCGCCTCTGTTAGGAAGACTCATACTCCAAGCTTAGAGGATGCTGCGGGCCTATTCTTCAGCCGGGACCGCGCACGGCGGTTGAATAGTTAGAAAATTTCTTTAATATGAGGGGATGAGGCCTATTTCGACATTTGTGAAACTTAAAAAAAGAGAAAAAAAAACAAAACAAAAACAAAATATTTTAGACAAAATTACATAGGCAATTAACAGATTTACACCAGATTTTTTCGATTCTAATGGACCCGTCACACTATAACGCACAGCACAAACGTGTGCCCAGCGTGTGTGAATATTTTCGTGCACGCTGGTGTGCGTTAAATAAGTTAAAGGCACGTTCGTAACACGTTACAAACACGTCGACACACGTTGGCGTGCGTTGTTGAATGTTGGGTGCGTTGGAAAATTTTGAACAGGCTCAAAATTTCACGACGTTCGCCGACGTGTTGTTGATAACTTATGCAGAAGATGTAGTAGTTTCTCGAAAGTTGTTTTAAACGTGTAGAGAACGCAAACCGGATGTCCTTGTAACTAAGGAGTAACGTATTAGCCGATGTTTAATTATAAAAATAATAGTAAAAGAGCAAGACAGAATTCCAAAGTAATGTAAATAGCTGATTTATTACAGTATCATACTGACATATTGTTTTGAAAATATTTTTTTATTTTTGAGGGACCTATCCCTCCTGCTTGTCGTATTTTTCGGTGGCATTTCTATCTATTTCTACATTTCCAAATGACATTGAGATAAAGAATTTCAAGCTGATCTTACATAGATTGTCAAAACGCTATACAGACGCTCTATGAATGCTAGAGGACCGTTATGGATGCGTTCGGTATACGTCAAGTACGCCAGTAACACGCCTTTACAACGTTCTCATACGCTGCTATATATTTTTTTTTTGATAGCGTTGCATACAAGTTATTGGTAAGTTTTCCGTGCGTTTTAGGTCGTTAGCCTGACGTTATGAATGCATCCAACAAGTGAACTTCTTCTTTTTTTCGGCGTGTGCAACAGTTCTTATAAAAATTTGCGAAAGTCGGCACACGTCGGCTAGAACGTTATAATGTGACAGGGCTTTAACATTGGAAAGTCGAAATATTAAAAAAATGTAAATCCCAAAAATTTCCATTCTTCAAATATTTGATGTAAAAGGTTAAAATCTATGGACTTGAATGGTGTTCATGGTCCTGTCACACTATAACGTACAGCGTCCACGTGTGCCAATGTGTAAGGATAATGCCGTAAACGCTGGTGTGCGTTGTATAAGTAAGAGGCACGTTCTTAAAATGTTACAAACACGTCGACGCACGTTTGCGTCTGCTGTTGAACATTTGGTGCGTCGGGAAATTTTGCACATGCTCAAAATTTCACGACGTTCGGCAACGTGTTGTTGGTAAGTTATGCATACGTTAGACGAACGCCAGAGGAACGTTATATGTAGTAGTTTCTCGAAAGATGTTTTAAACGTGTAAAGAACGCAAACCGAGCTCCCTTGTAAGTCAGGAGTAACGTATTAGCCAATGCGTTACTATTACGAAAATAATAGTTAAAGAGCAAGACGTACAAAATTCCAAAGGAATGTAAAAAGCTGCTTTATTTCAGCATCAGATTGACATATTGTTTTGAAAATTTCTATGATTTTTAGGGGACCAATCCTCTTGTGAATCCGTCGAATTTTTTGGTGACATTTCTTTCCATTTCTACGTTTGCAAATGAAATTGTGGTAAAAAGTTTCCCACTGATCTGACAAAAGATCGTCAAAACCCTATTCAGACGTTCTATGAATGCTAGAAGATCGTTATTGGTGCGTTCGATATACGGCAAGTCCACTAGTGAAACGCCTTTGAAACGTCGTCATACGATGTTACATGCTTTGTCAGCGCTTCAAAAAAGTTATGGATAAGTTTTCCGTGCGTCGTAGGTCGTTATCTCGACGTTATGAATACGTCCAACAAGAGAATGTCTTCAATTTCTTCGGCTTGTGCCAACGTTCTGACAAAAATTCGCGAAAGTTGGCATACGTTTTTAGTGTGACAGAGCCTTTATATTCAACCCTGTATCACAGCTGATAAGTAATTAACAAAAAGAACTGTAAATAAATGAAGCTGTTTTTCTTAAATTAAAAGCCGTCATTTTCAGCGGAAGACCAGGCCATAAAAAAGGCTTATATTAATTGTTAAGATTATGAATTAGGCTTTAATTTGATGGCAACTGTTTATGTATTTGATCCATATGTGATATTTTGTAGAAGGGATGTAGGGGGAGTGTTGCAAAATGTATTAATGAGATAAAATGCGCTCATATTTAATATAACATCTGTGAAATATACAAATGAATATTCACAACAAATACATACCAATTAGTACACACTTGGACATGACCGTCACTGAATATTCAAAGTCGATGATACATTTGAACATTGATGTTTTAGAAATACCACTATGAGTGAATACATATTCTAACCCGTCATCAGAACAATAACAATTGTTTCCTGGACATGATGAAACACAACCACTGGCTGTTCTGTTAATGTACGCATATATTTCACCATTCTGTAAAATTGACGCTTTCATTACTGACAAATTGCCCCTTACTTTACACATAAGAAACATCTTTTTATTTACCTTGGAATATTTTGGAGACATCAGATTGACAGTGGGGCGGTCATTGCCTAAAATAATAGATAACATCAATTAACATCATATATTCTCGGATACATGTATGTCTTTTCTGATATATTACTGTATTTACTTCCTTATAAAGACCAATCTAATTAGTTACAGGCCATGTTTTTTTCTAGATATCTTTTATTCGTCATTATCAGAGGAAATGTATACATTGTCTTATGGATGCACAAAAGACTATTTGAGGTAGTAGACCTTGGGAAGGAGAAGATAACTCCTTTTTATATTAAATTACTTGTTGCGATTGGTATTAATAAAATCAAGAGTTATAAAAGTAATCATAGATTGCGATAAATTATTCATCTTATCACAGGATTCCGAAACTTTATCAATATTTCATTTGAAGCTAAAGTATGAGGCCCCAACAATTGAAGTTTCATGAATGTAGTGAGTTAAACGAACAAGAGTGCAACGGGCAAATCTCAATTTTTCCTTTCAGCACTTTTGTACCTTATCGCACATTATTATTCAATTGTCCATATGTTTCTATACTATACTCATCTAATGTGTAGCATGATAGAAAAGCCGATATACATTTTCTAGGTACCCCAACGAAGAATTTTGCAGGAAAAGTTTGAAGATCTATCAATTTTCATTGCACACATACATAATGATGACATGGTGCATGAAGACGCACGTTGAGTGTTGTATTTAAATCCCAACATATACTTTTCAACTGCCAAGTTTCAAATAGATTAATGAATGCACGTAAGTGCACAGCAATTTTAATTTTTACTTGTTTTTGCAGTTTTCTTGAATTTTCGTCGTAGTTTATCTTTATTAGTGTCCAAAGCGCCGTAATTCCAAATAATTTTGAACCAGCTTTTCCTTTGCTCTTCATAGAACTGGTAAATGCGATAAAAACATATATCTGAAGTGGACAAATTGTAATTTTTTAATTACATTAATTAATCATTAATTCAATTTTTTGAAGATTAAAAATGTAATTTCTTATTATGGAAGCAGATAACTGATATCTTTTTGAACCGTTTTATTCATTGAATGCAAACATTGAATTTTTTCGTTGGAGTACCTACATTTACTCTTTTATATAAAGACATTCTTGTTATGTACTACATATTTCTATTCCTACATATTTGAAATTTTCAATTGAACGGCCAGAAAAATTCAAATAAATGGCAATTTGCTTCTTTTTTTCTGTACGTTGGTTAAGTGATTCTGCATTCTTGTTTTGACCATGGTTTCAGTTTCTCCCACATTCACAATTTCTTTACATTTTCTGCAATAAATTCCGTATACGACATTTGATGTTGCTGTTACCGTAAATAATGCTTCCAGATTTTGTTTTAACTTCTCCAGCATAACGCCTCTCACAAATAACACAATTCTTTCCATATTTTCCGTTAAATGTTTTGTTATTACCATGATGGTTCTTACTTTTCATAACTTTGGCCGTTTTTTTCATGTCAGCTAGATTTTTGTCTCTACGAAATGCACGAAGAGTTTGTTCCTTGAAAATTTTTCTTTACCGTGGAGATTTCTTCAAAATATGGTGATGTTTATTCTCTATCTTTCGACATTTATGTTTTGCATCTGATGAGGACGTCTGTGTCGTTGAAATATAATGCAAATGCTTTGCTCAATATTAGAAACAGTTTTGAATGGTGACTTGAAATATCAAAATAGGTGAAAGTCAAATATTTTGGTGATTCTTTGAATTTGACGTTCAAAATTAAGGAATATTATGACTTTTTATACCGTTTTCCTAACATTGTGAAAAAATGGTACAGAGAATTACTATAAAATTTTGATAAGTAATATGTGATGTATAATTAAATGATTTTTGGCCAGAACTAAATAAAGCTCTGTTTCAGCAATGCTTACACAATGTAAATTCTTTTTACTGCAAATCAAGACATAATACATGCTGAAAATCATTGTCTCATATTTAGGTTTACAAGATTCTATGATGCAGTTTAAGGGTACAGTACAGTAGTATATGCCTTATAATGTTTTTCTGAAGAGAATTTAAGGCTCCTAAGATAGGGGTGTTTCTGTGAATTGTACATAAAAAGCTAGGGTTATCCCGGTCCTACTACCTCAATCCTACATATAATTTGTAAATAATGTTTCAAAATCCATCTAAGTGACAACTCTGAATCTATCAAGATGCAAAAACCGTTTACGCATTCCGTTTCCCTGTACATGTCGCATCATACAGAGATGTACATGTATATAGTAACGATAACAGAATTGTTTTATGAATCTTTTGGTTCGTATTTGACAAAAACTGAACTTGGTACGTAAGGAGATACCAATTTGTTAATACTACTCTTTGCACCGTTTCACTTCGTGAGGCCCTCACGAACATGTACGAAATGACAGAAGAATAATCTAAATATTAGACTGATTTACCAAGACGGATAATCTAAATAGTAAACAGATTTACTGAAACAGTGCATAGGGTGAGAAACAGACACGACATTGTTCAATGCCGAATTATTTGTTAAATGCTGAATTATTTGTCAATTACTAATGAAATTAAAACGAACTACAAGAAAAGAAAACCTTACGCTTAGATAAAAGCAATAATATTTTTCTGTGAATGACAGTATTTTTTGTATACGATCACATTGGTATAAAGAATCAAGACGAGATACACACGAGAAGTAAATCTACTTTCTTCGAACTTGTCACCACGATGCTCTGATGGATTCATTTATATAAATCTGGACTGATTTAACAAAACAATTCAAAGAAAGGTGATAGAGAAAACAGTCTCATGTCTTGTTGAAACAGAATAAAATGTTATCAATATGGTACCAGTTGTACTAGAACAAATATAAATAAATCAGATACTTGATTCTAACATTTAAAAAGAAATCAACTTAAAGTAAAACATAAAAGACAAAGAGTGCATCGTCAAATATATACACCGCAGTCTTTACAGCAATTTCGTAGGCAAGCGGGGTCTGCCAAAAGCTAGCTGCGGAACCGTAGCGCGAAAGGTCCTTTCATATATCTTTCTGATTTCGCGGACCGTAGAGCTATGGATTCCCCTATATAAAACTCTTATGACACGAATTGTGTCGCACATGTGTGGGAGTTTTTTTGACAAACGCACGCAAAGTAAGCGTACCAAAGTGTGTTTATTTCGTTTCTTCCAACATTTTAGCTCGCCTGGACGAATGTCCGGAGAGAGATATTGTAATACCCCCGGCGTCGGCGTTGTCGGCGTCAGCAAAACCTTAACATGGCTTATGGAAGAGAGACATGAAGAACTAGGATGCTGATACATTGAAACCTGTCTAAATCGAACCTTGCCTAATACGTAAACCTGTCTAAACCAAACGCAATGATAAGACCGTTTGTATCAATTTCTATGTATTTTGAACTTGCTTAAATCGAATTTTAATTCCTGTCTAAATCGAACAATCTTCAGTCAGAAAAGGGGTCAGTTAAAACAGGCTTCATTGAATTTGGTGTGTGACTTCCTTTAGATGAGAGCTTTATTCTAGTACCATACTTGTCGACATGTTGACCGTGACCTTGCCATTATGGCAAGTTTATAAAAAAACCTTGCCTCTAAAAGGTAGGCTTTTTGTGGAAAGGTGTTCATATTTGGTATGTAACTTCCTTATGATAAGAGCTTTCGTTTAGTACCATACTTGTAGACATTTTGACCTTGATCTTGCCCTTTACATTGTAAGCAAGTAAAAAAACTATAACCTTGCCCTTTAGGCAAGTGAAAAAAAACTATAACCTTGCCTCTAGAAGGTTTGCATTTAGTGTTAGGGTGTTTAAACTCGGTATGTAACGTCCTCATGATGAAAGTTTCTAGTGGTACTATATTTGTAGACATTTCGACCTTGACCTTTCCCTGAGGGATTTTTTTTTAAACTTTAACCTTGCCTCTCGAAGATAGGCTTTTAGTGAGAGGGTGTTCATATTTGGTATGTAACTTCCTTTATGAAGAGGGCTTTCTAGTAGACATTTTGACCTTGACCTTTCCATGAGGGCAATTTTTATAAAAACTTAACCTTTACTTCTAGAATTAAGTAATTTAGTGGTAAGGTGTTCATACACAGTAATAAAAAATCCCTTTGTAATTGTGTTTACTTTTAATAAGTGATGATTTAGTCATCATTTCGCCAATAAAGGTTTGGACGCCATAAATCTCGCCAACATTCTACATAGCAAAACAGTCACATCAAACATTTAACATCACTTCAAAGATCAATATGTTCCTTTTATTTCGTATTATTTTGTACTAAACCCATTGCAACTTCCATTTTCAATTACAAACGGCTATTGCGTGATTTCAAAATTGACGACTTCAAAGCCAAACCTCCTGATTGTTCTTGCTCCACTTCCCCATTCAATTACAGTCCGACTGGACACGTGATAACCGGTGACCTAGATATTATAGACAATATTAAACTACGAATGGGTTTTTCAAGAGGTCCCAAATTCCGTGAACCCGGCATATAAACTGGAAGTACAACTTCAAACTTTTGATGGATGCGGTTGAGGACTATGCGAGAAAGTGGGCAAAGAAAGAGAAAGAAGATGTCGAGACGCTGTCCGACTGGATCAGGTCCATAAGTCGTTAATTGTGAATCGTATCCGGCGTTTGAAAACATCAATGAAATCCAGAAATCCTAGTATATTTGAAGATCCCCTCGTTAGAAAAACGATGGACAAACTCCACGAAAACTACGTCATTGTCCCTGCAGACAAAGCTTCTAACATCATACTGTTCGTGTGCAAGAAACACTATCTTGACTGTTTGGTTAAGGAGATGGGAATTGATAGTTCATCAGGAAACCCAACTTATACTCCCACTACACTATCAAGGGAGGAGATTATTGAAAATCACAACTCAGTTTTAACATCCTTTGGCATCAAAGTTGGCGATGAAAACAATCAGCTCCCCTACATCTACTGAGTCCCTAAACTTCACAAGAACCCATACAAACAGAGATTCATTGCGGGGTCTTCCAGATGCACCACCAAGCCACTTTCTAAGCTCCTTACTACTTTATTGACCGCAGTTAGAGATGGCCTGAAAAGTTACTGTGATAAAGTCTACTCCACGAGCGGCGTCAATCAGATGTGGATTCTAAAAAATTCTAAAGATCTTTTTGAACAGCTATCCTCTAGCAGTCTTACCCATTGCCACTGCATACAAACTTTTGTTTTTTGTACTCGTTATACTACCCTGCCACACAATAAATGGAAAACAATAATTTCTGATTTGATACATCAATGTTTCTGCACAAAAAACGGAGAACGCAGATACACTTACTTAGTAGTAGGGAAAGACAAAACATATTTTGTAAAGAACCACACTGAGTCAAACAAGAAGTACACGTAGAATTACGTTATCCCTATGTTGGAATTTTTGATATATAATATTTCTGCCGAATTTGGAGGTCGCGTTTTTCAACAGACAATCGGGATTCCCATGGGAACTAACTGCGCACCGCTTTTAGCTGATCTCTTTCTTTTCTCGTATGAGGCCAAGTTTTTACAAGGGCTAACACAGAAAAAACAAAAACATTTAGCCCAGTCCTTTAATTTCAGTTTCCGCTACATAGACGATGTACTTTCTCTTAATAATCCAAAATTCAAGGAATATTTACACCAGATCTATCCCAATGAGCTTGCAATTAAAGAGACTACTGACACACCTACTTCAGCTTCGTACTCAGATCTGTTTATATACATTGATAAAGATGGACGTTTGAAATCTTAGCTATATGAAAAACGTGATGATTTTAACTTCCCAATTGTGAATTTTCCCTTTCTGAGCAGCAATATACCTACCTCTCAAGCCTATGGAGTGTACATTTCACAGTGATTCCTTACCGTCGCGCATGTTATTTATACAGCAATTTTTTGAATAGAGCAAAAGCACTGTCCCAAAAGTTGCTTAGTCAGGGATTTATTCAGCCTTTGTTGCTCTCATCCCTCAGAAATTTTATGGCCGTCACCATGATATCATGGACAGATATGACGTGTCTGTGTCCCAAATGAAAACGGACATTTTCAGCTAGATTTCACGTCTTAACGGATTTGACATAACTGGTTTTGACTCAACCCTGCATTGACTCACTGATAGTGTGACGGGTAGCGCTAGCGGAGCAGGACATGCTTATACTTCCGGAACACCTGATGTCACTCCCGGTTTTCATGGGAGTTCACACTATGAGTGCCTTATTTTTTGATATCGTCTTTTTATTTCCGTGCTTGTAGCTGTCTCACGTCCTTGTTTTGTCTTTTATTTCTCTGTTGCCTTTTTGCCATTTCTTCGGATTTCGATTTTTGTAGTCTTCGCTTCCATTGTTCCTTCGGTATTCTACTGCCGTTGTTTATTAAGTATTACTTATAGCTACTACTTAATTCCATCATTTTAAATTGAATTACTTATATCACATTTTTTACTTGATTTAAGTAAAATTTTAATTCTCATACTCTCCTGGTAATTATTTTACCTATTAGAGTAAAAAAATGACTAAATTTCAAGTAAAATGTACGTATGTCATTAATTAAACTATTTTAGCACAATTAGGAGGGAAGGAGGGAGGGAAAAGGACAATTATTACAAGGGTGGGTGTAAGGGGAAAGTGGTAGTGAGAGAGCAAAATCAAAAGGAGAGCGGGAGAAATTAGAGAGGGGTGGTATCATGAAGAAAGAGGAAATAGGCGGGAGAAGGAGAAAGACACACTCTTGTCCACTTCCTAACTATAAGATTTCAATTTAGTGCTAGCATACTTCATTGACAAATTTGGTGGATTCCCAGTCGTACGTCCTTAAACGTTATGCAGAGAGTTTTTCCTTTGGTTAATCAGAAGAATCGCCGGTCGGTTAATTTCAATTATTATGGTCTAGCAACCCATCCACAATAAAATCAACAAAAATGAAATGTCTTTGACTCAAAGACAGGGCATCGATGAAAGCTCCACCTTTTTCCATTTTCCCAGGATTTACTCTTTTTTCCAGGAGCGAAAAAAGTACTAAAAGTTCGTTTTCTTCATTTTCAAATTTTTGCGGGTTTCCAACAGAAAAAAAAAATCACGCATGCACCATTCCGGGCAGTTACAAAAAAATCCAGCTGAAGAAATTTAAAATCGTGTTTATTGTTTTTTAACATGTTTAAATCACACTGAAATTTTACCATACGGTTACAGTACAATAATCCCCTTCTAGCATATATAATTAGGATAAGGCCATGCACTGATGATGGTTGATTCTTATTAGATACATGATAGCATACATGTATTTAAACCACCCAGTTGAATAAGAAAAGTAACCAGCCTGACCATAACAAGCCCCCTTTTTAAATGGTTCAAAGAAACTTTCCTCTGCAGCAAGACTTCTTATGCCATTTCCACCATGTATCTATGCTAAATGGGTACCATATGAAAGTCTTTCTGGAATTAGGGTTATTTAGCGCTGAATCCTGTTAGCACCAAGGGTGGTTAACGTTTCACTCCTACTGCCACTGGTCACTAGTCCAAAAAGTTGATTCGAACTAGGGGAGATTGATCGAAGTTCCACCAGTAATAAAAAAATCAGTCTTGAATTGTGTAGTAATTGTACTGTTATCCAGTTATTTATTTGTATTGACGCTAGGTACAATATCAATCCAAGTTTATTCGGCCTTATCTGTTTAAACTGAAGAAAACCCCACGTATTCAAGTGTTTTTCGACAAATATTTGCCAGTCATCACACTTTGGGGAAGTTCGATCAGTGTATGGGTAAGTTCGACATGACGTTTTCATGGAGCCAATATGTGAAATGATTGCATAAAAGACACTTTTCAATTGTTTCACCTCGAAAAATACCATCCATGTGCTGACAAAGCAAATAAACAGCTAGAATTATTTCAGCGCACTAAAACTTATATCTCCCCTTAATTTTGTATCAAACAATTAATAATTTTTTTTCGAGATAAACACACTTGACATTTACCCCATTTCCTTTATTTTTCATACACATGGAATATAGGACTTTCTGTTTTTGATTCGGATTTTTTCTATCAAAATCAGTATCAAGTCAGTTCTCCGAGTGAGTTTGATTCATTACTTTATTATAAAATCCACATCAAAACAAGTTGTTATTCATTTTTAATAGATAATTCATGTAAGGATAAAAATAACTTCATATTAATATAAATATACATACCCACTATTAATACAATAGGCCTAAACACACAAAAGTTCTTCCGCAGACGTGAATTCAGTAATAAAAATACATTTTTGTACCTTGACATTGAAGGTCAAGGTCAAAGCGACAATTCTTTACCACCCAATAAATAAACATACCAAATATGAACACAATAGGCCTTGAGACAAAAGTTCTGCCTTGTACAAGAATCCTGTGATTAAAATCTTTTTTTGTCTTTGATTGATTGATTGATTGAATATTGTTTAACGTCTAATCAGCAATATTTCAGCTATATCAAGACGAGAACAAGTTTGTTGATAAATAATCACTTTGGGGCATGGAAATGGCCATGGGACGGGAAATTCTGACTGCCACTGGAAAAGTAGGGTGAAATCGTCAAGGGCGGGGAATTTAGCCTTGTAGCCGATCACCTACGGACCACCCCAAAAAGAGCTTTCTACAAGGGTTCTTTAACGTGAAGGAAGCATGGCATTTCTTCCAACACGTGGACCTGAGTTTACATCCCATCCGAAAGATGGGTTGTGTATTTATTAATCCCGCACAACCACGGAATGGGTCCTATTTCTATATCCCTTTTTGTCTTTGAAATTGAAGGTCAAGGTCATAGTGATCCATTTCTTTCATGTGACACTTCGCAATGACCCAATACATATACATACCAAATATGAAAACAATAGGCCTTAAGACAAAAAAGTTCTGTCCCGTACAATGTTGTATTTGAATAAGAAGAAAAAGAAGAAGAATAGGTTATTTCAATATGTCTTCTTTCGGTGAAGGTTAGACACATAACTATTCAAACATCCCCACAACCCTTTCTTCGTAAGTTCGGTACATTTTGACCACTTGCCTTGCTTTCGTTTCAAGTCTCGAGTTGTTTCACGCAAGTAAACTCTGGTAAACAAATGAAATTTACCGATCCGGGTGGAGTTTTAGAAAAGGATTTAGAATCATTTTACCGTTTATTAATACGACTTGAAATATTATATTGACCAGGTTTTTTGGACCCTTCGTGTATGTTTTAGACCTAAAAGCGTTTTTTTTTAATACTTATAGGTTCATGGTAATGGTAATCTCATTTATTATCTAATGGAACAAAGGCAGAGATGAAATTACATATGTACTAGTCATATATGTGATTTTGGCACACCATGGGCTGTTTTTTTTTCAGTCAATACTTCGTTCAGTGACGAATTAAATTTTTGTTTTGGATAATTTGAATCAGTTGATAACAAATGAAAAAGTTGAGAAAATACGGACTGTTTTAGAATCTGGATTCTGTCTCTTCAAATTAAATTCACAATATCTGCAGCAAATGCCATGAAATACAGTGAGTAGTGAATAAAAAGTTCTCCTGATCCTGAACTACTTGGCCGGCTGTGACGTATTGATTCAGATCTTCGATTCCGCAAACTTTAATTTAACCCATTTTACAGTGATGGAACATAGAACTATTGATAGGACACCGTGACTAAAACCAATTTTTTTGTTTTGAGTTAATAAAAACTTGCCCTTCCAAATGTTAATTAAGGAGATAATATAAATAAGTGACAAACAGAGAAAAAAAACTCACACTGGCCGTTTTGGTCAAAATGAATCATTTATTTCTATAGCGATCGATAAGACTTTTTAATTAGACATAAAACGTTTATCTCACAATGTTGAAATAAATACACAATAACAATGGTCGAGTTCGTTTCCAATGCAGGTTTGCATTGTCTTGTTTAAGGTAATACAAAAATCAAGTAATTCTTTACACCCATTTCTGGATTACCATGACATGATGAATTAGCAAGCATGCAAGCAAGTTGTCAAACATTCTACCCAACTTACAGATTGGCCATTATGAGTCTTTGTTGTATCATCAAATCTTTTCAAAAAACCATCAGTCACACTTGACAAAATTTATAATCCTTATGTTTGTACCAACTAATCCAATCACTTGAACAAAGTGATCATAGATATCTTTTTGAATCTTTGCAATTAATCTGATTGGATAAATAGGTGCAAACATGAGGATTATAAATCACGTTAAGCACCTTGTTGATTATTAAATGATTTCCTTATTTGGATGTGAGTTCCTCTTTTACAAATATTTGGGTTTATGAATCTGAAATTGTTTTGATCTGATCTGCGCTGAAGAGACATCCGTTGTCGAAATGGCCGTATACAGAAAGTTACAGTTTCGGTATTTTGTTATACTAGACTTTGTTCTTGGTCTTAATGATAATGCTGCTGATGATCGCAGTTGACTTTAGTATAAAATAGCATTTTGTTCAAACAATGACCTGGATTTTTTCAATTAACTTGTTTTTTTCTGTCTGTATTTTACTGTGATGTTTGATCCATCTCGTTTAATGTACAACTTACATGACAGACATGTCTTTCGGTAATCAAAATTGAGATTCCAACTGCCATATACATGCAAGATAGTGCCAATGCCCAACTTTTTCTTCTTACCTTAGCTGTTTATTATAATTTGTTTTTCCGTTCTCCTTCACATTTGCAACATATATGAGGAGAAAAAGATTAATAACATACTATGTCCATAGATATAATGCTACGCTCTTTTAAACCCTTTTGTATTTTTTTGTTCGTAACTGTTTTTGTGTCGACACATGTCTAAGGTTACCCTGAAAATGTTCCGAGATCACCATGATCACTTTATGATACGATTTATTTAGCCTTTTGTTCATTTTGTTCTTGAAATAGTAAGATTCTATTATTTTCATGATCTTACCCTAGTTAATATATTCCGTAACACAGAGAAATTCTTAGAACTATGATAGGGATTAAAATATCACCATTACAAGAATTAGGGTAAGACAGTGAAATACAAAAAATTCCCACAAAGATTAATCATGACACCTATTCATATTTGTTTTTGTTGTGAAAAAAATTCAAGTTATTATCTTTGTCTTATTATCTTAAAAATAGAGATTTTTTACCCTAAATATAAATTTCTAAATATTAAATTATTAACTTGAAAATTCAATGAAATATACAAATTGTCCTCGGATTTGAAAATTTAAGCTACTACCTTTAAAAAAATCAAGACAAAAACGGCACTAATGAGCTTCCGTATATATATATGACTGTTTAGTGAATATAAACTGTATCAATATTTACTCAATTGGTATGATTGGATAAGTTGGTACAAATATGAGGATTATAAATTTTATCAAGTGTTACTGATGGTTTGTGAAAAGATTTGATGATACAACAAAGACTCATTATAGTATAAACAGTATTTTATTTAGAAAAACATAAATAACAAACAACAGTTAAGTACAGAAAAATGGGATTGGAAAAAGAGTGACTAGCACTTTTATAAATTCCTCTCCCGTGAAGAACATAATAAGAAATGGGTTTTAACACTTATAAACTATATTATTATTATGATACAGTGATGACTTTACAATAATTTTAAATAAACATACTGCATAAATATGCCTTTTTTATTTTATGAAACCACACATTAGAATTAAAATTAGGAAATAACATAAATATAGTTTTCGTTTTCAGAGATATTACTATCACCGAAAAGTATCTTATCTATAGTCACAGGGTTATAAGATAACTGATTTAGCAGCTTACGTCTCTGCACATCATACCGTGTACAAACTAGGAAAAATGAGCAGGACTTTCGACTTGACCACAAATACAAAATGGATTTTCAACTAAAGTTTTGAGGAAAATATCTGACCCGTTCTTTTACCGGCATTAAAATATTTAGGAACAGGATTAGATTTTCTTAAGTAGTTTTTGAAACGTGAAAGAGATAAATTTCAAACATCATTCGGTAATTGATTCCACAATCTAGTTGAAGATGGAAGAAAACTGTTATAATAATAACTAGTTCTTGTCGGTATGTTAATAAGATTACTTGCATTACGGGTCTGGTAACCATGAGTATCACTAAACGAATTTGGTACTAAGTTAGATAGATACGCAGGGGCAGTATTATTAACCATCTGGTGAAATAATAAAAGGTTGTTCTGAGTTCGTCTATCTCTTAAAGTTTCCCATCCCGTTTCTCTAAGAAGTATATTTAAACTTGTCAGTTTTGAAGCACCAGTAACAATACGTGCTGCCTCATAATTAACCTGCTCTAGCCTATCCTTCTTGTACTCGGATCAGTTTTCCCATATGACGTCCGCGTATTCAATATTGGACGAATAACCGATAATGTCGTTAATAAATACTAGAAATAACATAGATCCAAGGATAGAACCTTGAGGGACATCATCATTAATGGACATCCAGGAATCGCTTGTCCATTCAAAACAACCCTTTGCTTTCGATCAGTTAAGTAGTTACTAAACCATGACAACAAATTACCTGTTATACCCATTTTTGCAATTTATAAACGAGGCCTCTATGCCAAACACGGTCAAACGCTTTGCTAATATCAAAAAAGACGATATGTATGTCCTTCCCTTGATCTAAAGCTCTGGTGAAAATTTCTGATAAGTATAATAATTGATTAACAGTGGAATCTTTTAGTGTAAAACCAAACTGATGTTCAGACAATAAGTTGCGAATGAAATTCATTACGTATTTATATACACATCTTTCAAATATTTTACTTATAACACTTAATAATGATATAGGACGATAATTTCCAAGACAGATTTTATCATCCTTCTTATAAACCGGAATAACGTTGGCTCCTTTCCATGATTGAAGATAATACATATAAGATAAGCTAAGATTAAATATTGCACAAAATGGCTTATCAAGTATGTCAAAAGCCATTTTTAACAATCTTGGACTAATGCCATCAGGGCCACTAGCCTTGTTGACATTTATGATTTGAAGCAAGTCCTTGACATCATTTTCAGTAATATTTATTTTGCTTAGTTGGCTATCTGGGGTAGAGTCAATCGTGGGAAGTGTTTTATTGTCATCAGCAATATTGGATTGAGAAGCAAAAAAAAATATTGAAAGCTTCAGCTTTCTCTTGGTCATTATTGACAATTAAATCGTTTATCATCAATGGAGGAATATCAGTATCCCTAGATTTGAAACCAACAACTCTAGAGGCTGTCATCCACCATTGTTTTATATCTGAGGTATTAGTTTGCAACTTATTAACCAAACTATTCAGAAACTCTTGTCGTTGGTTTCTAATTAGATTAACAGTTTGATTTCTGTGACGTCTGCCCAATGTTCAGGTAGATTCGACCCTTTAGCCTTTTTGTGCAGTCTACAACGTTTACGAATAGCACGACGGACACGGTTATTCATCCACGGAGGATTTGAACGGCGAACAGTAATTTCCTTGTTTGAAATAGTTTCAGAGGTAGATTTAACAAGAATTTCTGTAAACGAATCAACAAGAACATCTAAATTATCGTCAGAATCAGATATAACCCTGTTCAAGTCAACGACTCGAAGCTTGTCACGATAACTTCCAGTATGACACTGGTTGTATAACCAGAAACGACGTTTAAAACAGGCATTTACGGGTTTTTCAATCATAATAAGACCATAGGTTGGGCAATGGAATCTAGTCATAGTATGGACAAAAGAATGTCCAACACGTACAAGGTCGACAAGGTTCCTTCGGTTTGCGATAACAAGATCCAGACACGAACAATTATTTTCAGTAAAATGGGTAGGTTCATTTACCAACTGAATCATATCATAGTTCATAATAATATTTTTCATTCGTGTATTAGTGGGCCGTGAAAATAAAACAAAATGGCTGAGAAATGAAATATTACGTCATAAAAATTAATTTGATGTTTATAGTTTAGAGTAATTGTTTATAGGTAAAATAAATTTGACGTTCATTGTTTAGACAGTGGAGCCCAATAGTTAAAGAAATCCCCCCCCAAAAAAAATTAAATAGGTAGGAGGAGGAAATTAAGCCCTCAACACGAAACAGAAATTAATTAAAAGAAGATAACTAACGAAAAAGTCTTGAAATAACAAATAAAATGTAAAAATAAATAAAATAAAATTGAAGATACCAGTCCAAGGATAGTACATTAAACACTAGTTTTCATATTTATACCTTGGGTACCCAGAGTGAATATAATCTGTTGTTCTAACTGTTGTCGCTGTTGTCGTGAACTGTCAACCTGAGTAAGGACTGTCACGCTCATGTCTTCCATGGAATGTTGGCGAAACCTGAAATGGTTACCGACGGGTGTGTCTTTGTGAGCTGTTACGGATCAAAGATGCTCAGCAAAGCGATCACCCATTCTGCGGCAAGTCTCACCAGCATATATTTTGTGACACCGTCTAAATATTATGGCATATATCACATTCTTGGAACCAGAACTGATTTTGTAAGAACCATCTGGACCCTTGATGAATTCCGTTTACATAGTAAAGGGACAAGTTCGACAGATCTTGCGACCACAACGTCGTGTTCTCCTATATGACTTGTTGTTACTGGTCTGGTCGGTCCTGATTTTGCTGGACACTAGGTGACCTCTTAAACTCTTTCCTTTGCGATAGGCTGTAATAGGCAACGATGGAAATATTTCAGCCATCAGTGGATCATCTTGTATAATTTTTTGGAAATTCTGTACTAATATCTTCTGTATAGCGACATTTGTGAGGATGGTAAGTTAGAACTAAAGGTATTCTTTCGCTGTTTTCTTTTTTCTTTTTTGTCATTGCCTTTCTGCGAGTAATTGTAGTAACAGAGTCAACAGCCCTGAAAATCACTTCCATAGGATATCCTCTCCTAATGAAGAATTCAGACATCAGGGCACACTGTGATTCGAAGTCCTTGTCATCACTGCAAATACGTCTAAGCCACATGAATGTCGATAGTACGTTTTCATGAATCATACATTGAATGTCGAGAAAGGAGAGTTTAGATTCACTGATGTCGAAAGTGTACTTGATAGCTTGATGATAGGTCGACACAAAATGGATGAATGTCTCCAGTTCTTGTCGACTTTTGGAGGTAGCACCAAATACATCATCAATAAATCTTTTGTATAGATCAGGAAGTGGTCCAGTGAACTCTGAGAACATCTTTTCTTCCAAACAAACCGACAAAAATGCAAGCCAAGCTGGGACCCATTTTGGTTCCCATCGCGACTCCACCAATTTGAGAATAAAAAGCATCATTAAATTGAAACGTATTGAGAGTAAGGACTAATTCTGTGAGTCTGAGAATAATGTCTGTGGACGCATACGGATTGGGTTTTCTATTGAGAAAATGCTTGACCGCTAGTAGTGCGTCATTGTTGGGAATGCTGGTGTAAAGAGCGGTTATATCCATAGTGAATATCAGTCTATTGTTGCCCTGAAAACTGAAATCCTCAAACAAAGATAGTGCATGGTTCGTATCTTTAATGTACAAAGGCAGATTTTCCACTATGGGCATGAAGATTTCATGCAAAAAGCTAGATATTTTCTCAGTCGGACAATGGATCTTCGGAAGCATATAAAAACGAGATGTTCTCGGGTCTATGGTAGTCAGACAATTTGCCTCCGAAGATAAGTTTTCCGTGTCAATAGACTGGGATATGAAGGAGCGGATAGTGCTGTTGTTTTCTCTCGTGTTGTCAGCGAGCAGCTTCTTGTAAAACTGCTCATCTGACAACTGAGATATCCCCTCTCTTACATATTCGTCCATTCCCCAGGCAACCACAGCCCCGCCCTTGTCCGCTGGTTTTATGACAATGTCATTTCTAGCTTTAAGGTTCCGTAAAGCCTGTTGTTCTTCTTGGCTCAGGTTATGTTTTTTCAGGGGTTTAGTTTTTAAAGCTCGAATTTGACTGTTACATTTGGTAATATATTGATGAATGGTGGGAAAAAGAGAAGCTTGAGGAGTGAATTTGGAATGTTTGGTTTGATACTTAGAGAAGATAGATGGTGGTTCTGTTGGCGTATCATCAGATTCTTCGTCCTCACTGAAGAAGTATGCTTTAAGAAGTATGCGACGGAAGAATGCTTGGATGTCGGTATGGTTCGTAAATGAATCTGCCATAGGAGTAGTTGGAATGAAATTAAGACCCTTGGCTAAAAGACTAATTTCAGAATCACTTAACTGAACGTTGTCAGGTATACATTTAACTAGGCGA
The DNA here is from genome assembly GCA_002080025.1 of Modiolus philippinarum. Taxonomy (NCBI): domain Eukaryota; kingdom Metazoa; phylum Mollusca; class Bivalvia; order Mytilida; family Modiolidae; genus Modiolus; species Modiolus philippinarum. The sequence goes on along the minus strand of MJUU01054550.1, from coordinate 7,853 downwards.
TGTTCATCAGGAGTGGCGATGGACTGGCTGTTGGTATCTATGATGTTATTATTGTTGGACTGGATAGATCTAGATGAGTCGGGGATTAAAAATGTAAATTTCTTGGATTTTATTTCCTTCAGGTACTGGTATACGTCATCATTAAGTTTTTTGATGAAGTTCACAATATTGGAAGCCACAATCGGATGACATGAATGAAATAGTTCTTTCTTGTGGAATTCTTTATTGGATTTGAAGATATAGAGCTTAGTTTGGAACGCCTCGATGTTGATACGCAGAAGGGTTAACGAATACCTTTTGGAAGCTCTGGCAAGTTTAAAAGAACAGTTTTCAATTTCCCGGATAGCATCTGATGGATTGTATTCATGAACAAATCAATTGGGAATTACTTTGTTGCGTAAACAGGTTCTCATAAATTGTAAGTGGCTGTCATATCTAGTGCTGCTGATGACACCCTTGTACAGACCAAAGGCTGGTTTCTGAACAATATCAGGAAAGACAGAAATAAATTAAGTGAATTTAGTGAAAGATTTTGCGAAGAAAGATTTTGAAAAGGGCATGGTCACAGCGGTTAATGTAAACAAAATAAAATAAAGAGTGCTGTGCGGCAGTTCGTGTAAGCATAAATAAACAAACGAGTTAAAATTCTTGTCGAACTGCGATAAAAGGTAAAACAAAAAATAATATATACACATATCAAAACATAAAAGATTAAAAAACAAGCAGACAGAGGTAGGGATTGGCCAAGATCATCGACATTAATGTCTTTAAGGGGCCTTGAAAAGAAAACAAAATGGCTGAGAAATGAAATATTACGTCACAAAAATAAATTTGATGTTTATAGTTTAGAGTAATTGTTTATAGGTAAAATAAATTTGACGTTCATTGTTTAGACAGTGGAGCCCAATAGTTGAAGAAATCCCCCCCCCCCCAAATAGGTAGGAGGAGGAAATTAAGCCCTCAACACGAAACAGAAATTAATTTAAAGAAGATAACTATCGAAAAAGTATTGAAATAACAAATAAAATGTAAAATAAATAAAATGTGTATATATTATTTTTTGTTTTACCTTTTATCGCAGTTCGACAAGAATTTTAACTCGTTTGTTTATTTATGCTTACACGAACTGCCGCACATCACTCTTTATTTTATAAGGAGTTTATGTTGGCTCTGAATATTTACCTCAATCCATAACCCCTCAACACCACGGACGAGAAGATCTTACCTCACACTTGCAACTAGATTATTCTTAATATAAACAGCTACTCCCCCCACCCCTTCTATCAAGCCTATCATTTTAAAAGAGGGTTGAAAACTGTCTAATAATATATCACTATTATTTATATCTGGACTAAGCCAAGTTTCACTGAAGCACAAAATATCAATATTATGTAGTTCAACATTGATAATATCTAGTTTGGAATCAAGACTCTGAACGTTCAAATGGACAAAGGATGGGAATGAATGCATACAATCTCGAAACGCGTCAAATGAGGCACTCTCACTAGATGTAGACAATGTGTCCGACTCATTTGACATGGGCCCAGGATGTAACTCAGGGTCTCCTGCCAACATCGTAATAAGATACATCCAGAAAATAATAACAATAAATAACAATATATGACATGTTAAGACTCTAAGTATATTATGATCGTCTTCTAACACAGACAAGCTCACAGAATCTAGACGATCATTGCAACATGAGTGGTTCACTCGTAAGTAAAAAATACATGGCAAACTAATAGCATATGTATAATACCATTGGGACCTAAAAAACATATCAGATATACAAATAATAAATCAAATATATCAAGGCTCTTGTGTTTTATTCTATGTGTGGCTCGTGGGTGAAACAGTCCAACTCTGATGCGATACTCCTCAATAGATATACACATTATGTAATTCCACAATCCCAAGACAAATACCACACCAGAGAAGGGCTATTTAAAATTTTAAAAATGTCGAGAAAGGCATGTACATGTATGGGCATACTATTTAAGAGGTCATCACATTCAAATAATAACAAGAAAAATACTGTGTAAATAATAAACAAAACAAACTCAGTATGTACACCAGTAAAATGTAAAAGATGCATCCCACTGCAACACAAATCTTTTTACTGTAGACGGTTTAAAAAGTGGTATAGGTTTCTACATTAGGAGTATATTATTTGTGAACCTTGCCCAAAGAACAATAACTCCAAAATAAAAGTAAGAACTTGTGTATTTTTTCCATTTGAAAATTAGATGGAAAATGGAAATGTATTTACATAAGTTAATCTTCATGGAGAAAATAAAACAAACATGGACAAAAATAAGGAGGGTATTCAAATTAAATAATGACCGCCATTCTGAGACAACAAGGTACATCTCCCCCTCCCCCCAGGTCCAGAAGTTCAATATAATGCTAAATAGTTGTGCGGAAAGGAAGGAAAAACAATAAAAGGGAAAAAACCAAAAACAAAATCTTTGCAAAAGTTTTACTAAGAAGGGCACAAAACTTGGAAAATATATAGAGAAACCTACCCAAAGAAGGATAACTCCAATTGAAGTATTAGAGGACCCAAATCACATACATGTACACCAGTTAAAGTTGAAAGCAATTAAGTTGTGTGGTATTACATATTTAAAAATTGGAGTAATTTACAATTTGTCATAGGGGATGAACCTTGAGGTTGTACATGACCTACAACATCTCATTTTCATTATTTCTTAATGATATTAGAAGAATCTACATGTGACTCTAATGAAATGAAAGTAGAAACAAATTCAGTGTTATTTATATAGTTTAATAGTAGGGTGCCTAAGGTCCAAAAAGACGCTTAGTTTTCGAGTTTGGGTTAACGGAATCACACACGGCTAATTTTTGTTTTAAATGATAGAACAACTATTAATTTTCAAATTTTTAGCTGTCGTAGAAAGTTACTGTGGTCACGATTTCTCCAATTTCCCCCTTTTAAGGGTACCCTAAAATTGTGCTTGGGATATGGTATCTTTAAAGTTATAGAAAATAGTAGTGCTCCCTTACATGTTAATAAAAAGCTACTTACGGTAAAGTCCAGACCTGAAATCTTCATTTGAATCATAGAATGCAAGTTATTTTTGACTGGTTTTTGTAATTTATTGGCATTAAATCGGGGTAAATTTGAGTCTAAATTAACGACATTTTCATTAAATGCGAAATAAGTATGCTTTATTTCTGAAATATTCCAACTTTAACGAAAGTACATATACGAATTGTACGTATGCTCCAAAAATCATGGATGTAATGTCCACCGTTAAAGCGAAATCAACAAATAAAAAGCCAAAAAGCCAAAATTTGCGTAAAACTTTCAAATTTTAGTCGATTTGAAGACAATGCCAATTGGTCACGTTCTTTTGCGTGTACAACGAAGGATAACTCTAATCATTTCTTGTCAGAATTACTTGACAAGCCCAAGTCTAGTTAAATAGCGGGAATCTAGTAATAATTTTACATTGCTTATGTTTTAATTTCCAAGCACATGTTTTGTTTTCACGTTTAAAATCACTTTTCCATATCATTTCAGATAATAT
>MJUU01054546.1:470152-483401 GCA_002080025.1 Modiolus philippinarum | reverse complement strand
GTCAGACGTCTGTAACAAGTTGGTTCCTGAGGTAAAAACCGTAGGGAATAGGTATTGTTGACTAGATGTCGTAAAGGACACACTAGAACAACACATAGTTTTCTACTTAACAGTGATGACAGACTTGAATGTATTCCCTGCGATGCAATTGTCCTTAAACAATCTTGAATGTTTTAATTGAATATGTAGATGTTGCTGATATCAGGCGAGGTTTTTTTCTACTGATTGTCTTAAAGACATATTTACAAACGTCGCTGTCGACAAATTGTTCAATTTTTAAAGCAGTCAATTTATTTAGTAAGAATTCAAAGGATCAATTTTAAACTAGTTTCTAATCTCTATTATTGATACAGTTAAACCAAAATGTCTTTCATTATGTTTTTAACATTTTACACATTTTTTTTACTTGGTTTTATATGGTTTTATATTGATATTTTTAAATACTTACTATTTTATATACTTAACAGTTCTTGTCACGATATAGCTGAAATATTGCTGAAGTTGGCGTAAAACATCAATCAATCAATCCATCAACATATCGGAATATGTGCAAATGATTAATTCATTGCGAATAATTATCAAAATATAGACAAACACTACAAAAATGTTATTACGGAGACTTTAATAGGGACAGGTGTTAAGTTGTACGGTTTTCACAAATGCACTTAATTTTATCAAACGTCTTGAAGGACAGGTATATCTTAGCTTTCCGTAGTAGTTCCTGTTCTAAATCGAAATATGTTGACAAGAGTTGTATTACTTTCTAATTCGACATATGTTGACAAGAGTTGTATTACTTTTATATGCTACACAAACATGTGCGTATTGGCATCCCCATCCGCACATGGCATGGAATAATGTGATCGGAGAACATACTATCAACACTCATATCCATGGAGAAATGTATGTTGTGGATTTATTCGATACAAAGCAAGGAATCATTGATGATCTACGCAGGTATAGCTCTCAACAAAATATCTTACGATCAAATATAAAGTCATGTATTATATGCAAAAGCAATTTTAGCCAGGCCCATGATATCTTTAGATGGAAATTTACTATTGGTAGGTCTTGCATATATAAGAGTTTATTGGCGTTCCAATTTCAAATATTAAATAAAAGTTCTTTTGGTTAATTAGATGTGCCAATATAAAATAAGAACACCATTCCTATAGGTTTGCTAACATAAAGTCTGTTAAAATTTATCACAGTATTGCATGCGTTCTACTTGTCATTACACATTTCAAAATCTTTAATCAGTTATACGTAATCCTCGGTCGACTGCTTTAAGGGGTGAATATTTACAAAAAATGTGCAAAAGTGTAATTTTAATGTAATCAGATACCCTGCATTAATTCTGCTCTTTCATAATCTAAGGTCAAATACCCGAAAGATTCCTGCTTGAATCATTGCAAACTTCAATTTTACATGGACCATGGAGTCCTGGTACAAATTAGTTATATCCCATCGGATTTACGCCTTCTAGTACATGTACAGTAATTCAAACATAAAAATTCAATCACGTCATAGTTCAAATGTATCGTTAGTGCTGGATTATCTTAAAATCACTGAAAAACCGTAGAACACCATTAAAAGGTCAGATAAAAGAATGATATTTATGGAGATGATGTGCATTTGATAAAAGGTAAAAAAATACATAAAACTAGATAAATGTATCTACACGTGTTTAAATAACAAAATACCGAAGTTACTGTTAATTCAGTTTTTTGTTTAAATGTCTGTGAAAACCCTAACACGCGCCTTTTATTCCTATTCTACATCTTGGAAATTAGTCTAGCCCCTTCAACAATCTATGCTTGTGAATAGAATAAAACTAAATTATTTCATTCGATGGGTTTATATACACTAGAGACACAAATTCGTCATTGATGTTAACGCAGTAGGAACATTAACGCTGGTAACAAAAACTATGTTAAGGTATGAGTAATCTGGTTACGGAATCCCGAAACTTCAAAGCCGAGTTATGAAAAGTGACATGACAATGCAAATCTTGTATCCCGTTAAAGGTTTATTCTAAATTCACGCTAAATAGAGTGGCTGACATCGGAGTCCCGTATAACAGGTCCTTCAACCTTTAAATAGTTATTCGATGTATCCAGCCTTTACCCTCTCCCCCTAAAAATGACCCCAATTAACTCTTCCAGCAGTTGATTACAAACTACTTTCATTCATAAGTCATTTTATATAATGATATACCCGGCAGATCCGACACATGACATTAATTGAATGACATTGTTAAAATTTGTAAATTCTATTACAGGAAGCTTTCTAAGAAGTCTGTGTTCTTGAAAAGAACAGACTTTTGTTCTTTCCACATACGTAGAAACAATGTTACCGTTACACACGAATATGGACAGTGGCGCAGGTGAAGAAAAATGTAAAAGTTGAAGTCTTTTGAACAGTTGTAGATGGTTGCAATAACAAAATAAAAAAAAACAATTGTCAAGAGCCGAAATCCATGAGATAAAAAGACAAATCAGGTGGAAACCACAGGGAAAAAATTGTCGACCGCAATGGCCCTTACTTGATACAGGCGTTTCAAAAGAAATGGGGGGTTAAACCGGTTTCATGGTTTTATCAGGGAACGAAGGCTTCTGAATATTAAAAAAAAAACAAGAAAAGAAACAAAGCAAAATCAAACAAAGAAAAATAACAAAAACAATTACACAATGAATAAAAAATAATTTACAACACTAGTGATACATATACATGGATTGATCAAGACAACAGAGTAAATGAAGACCAATAAACTATAAAATTACATTTTATTAACAACAACAAACAAACTGGAATTGAACATAGTAGTTGTAAATTGTACATGCATAGATCAATTTTAAGTTCTTTATGCTCAACTAAAAAACTAAAATGTAAATGAGCTTAAACGAAAAATGTACAAATCATAAAGTGAAAAAAATGATATGGATAGGGCCCTTACGCTCGTTAGAGTAAGTGGTATGTCTATTTGTGCTGCTTCCACACAATTTTCACCCCGAAGGAACTCCGGGTGTAGAAATAGAACCTAGTATCTCCAGCTTGGCGGTTATGACCCCTTCTAAACTGGGGTAACCCTAGGGAACCACGGGATATAGAAATAGGACCCTGTATTCTAGGCTGCGGGGTACAAATCACAATTGATATGGGTGGTGAAAACGAAAAAAAAATCTGTAGATTTTATAACATTTTCAACTTTTAAATTGACAGATGAATTTACTAGATTAACACAGTATTGTTAAAAACAAAAGAAGAAAAGGTTCTCATATCAACAATGAAATTTTTGTAAGTGAACACAATTACTAGTGTAATTAGTATTATTATAAGTTTTGTATAATTATTTTTTGTCAAGACGGCAGGAATTACCAAAAAAAAGGTTAGTAAAGAATTTTTCATCTTTTAATATTACAGAGAAGGAAAGCATGTGACGTGCTATTTTTCAGCTGGAACAAAGGAAACCTGGCGCCAGGACGCAAACAGATTCTCAACAAGCGCAGCAGGAAAACCCGTTGCAGGTTGGGGTCGTGAATATTATATTGATATAAGGACGTACGTGCGACAATTGATGACCAAAGCTAATCCTGGCTATAACAAGGAGTGCTATGATTAGAGCTTGATACATGTATCAGGTGTTCAGGAAGGGTAAGCATGTCCTATATTATACTTAACCGCTTTCACATTAAAGTACAGTGCTGATATCAGTCCAGAAAAATAAAAAATAAATTAATTGCATGTCTTCCATAAATTATCAGTTCTACATAAATAAAAAAAATCAATATGAGATGCTCTCAAGAGCGTGTATCGCTCATCTAGATCATGACCTAAGACAGAGGAGAATATCTTTGAATGCATCCATCTTAGATAAGGTATGAACATAACAATTATGAAAAAAATTGAAGTGGACAATCCAATAACTATTTTATCCCAGTTTAGTTCAAATTGGTTCAGTGGTTTCAAAGTAGAAGATTCCATAGGGACCATACCTTAAACTATGTTTTCAACTGGCGACTATCTTGGATGAGGTATGAATCATTATTTTTTAAGAGGGCCTTCATAAGACTATTGTGATCAAGGTTAGTTCCAACTGGTTTGGTAGTTTCAAAGAAGATCATTGAATGAATTTCCCATAGCATCCCTCTAAGGAAATTTAGTCAACGATCTTCTCCTCTCAAACAACTTAGCCACTTGGAAGCAAACTTGGTCACAATAGTCCTTGGGTGGTTCCCTTCAAAATGTGTGTGTTTTTTTTCAAACATCATTCGAGAATGCCGCCAGCGGGGAACAAGGTCTAACATAGAGACCTTATGGGGGATCTCTTCTTAAACTACTGAATCAATTGGAACCGGACCTGCTCAGATAGTTCTTGATTGGTTCCTTTCAAATTTTGTGATTTTCATGTTCGTTTCTCATCCAAGATGACCGCCAGCGGGGAACTTAGGGTCCCTGTGTAATACTATCTTCCTTGCTGGTCGCCATTTTGGATGTAATGGTGACTTGCCAGACATCTTTTAAAGGGGACAAACTAAGGACTATTATTATGAAAAATAAAAACCATGAAAATTTTGAAAATTATGCGAAAAAAGAGCAGTATCTCTAAAATGAGTCATCACATTTTCTTCAAAATTGCAGGGTAGGTACATGTAGATCTTGTCATGCTGATTTATTTTATTTCTGCCAGATTTAATATGTCGGCAAAGGTTTTTGAGTTATTTGCAAACAACAACAGTTTACTGCTAATTTCTATTTTTAGTAACAGTTTTTGGTCCTCGGACTCACCGAGCACAATTTTTAAACAACATACCCTCTCAATGATCCAAGCCAAGTTTGGCTCAGTTTCAGAGGAGATTTTTTAATAAAAGTTTACGACGGAAGGACGACGGACACCAAGTGACGACAAAAGCTATCGCCAAATGAGCTTAAAACAAAATCATTGACAATTTTCATGCGCATTGTTATTTTTAAATTGTTGTTAATCTGCACTGAAGCGACACAAGTTGTCGACATGGCCATATGCAGAAATTAAATTTACAGTAACTTCGGCATTTTGTTATTGCAAGCACTTTTCCAATTTAAATAAATGGCAACATACTGGTATTAAAGTTTGCAACTTTCACATGTGTATTAATGTATTTTGACGTGTGCATTTTCGTCAAGCTACGGCAAAAGATCTGGGCAAGACGCAAAAGTAGGAGCTGTCTTCACTTGCTAAGAGGTAGAAGTATTTGCTCTTTGTTGAGGGCCTCATTATGAATTCAAGATGAAGAACAATGAAAGCTTTGTTCCATTTGCTTAATCTTGTCCCATTTACATTTACTTCATATCCCTTGATTTGTTGATGTAGGTGTATCGGTAATATTTAAATTAAAGAGGGGTTAAGAACCGACCCTATTTTTATTAAATTGCTTGGCGTTGATTTATCATGAAAAGTACACTTTAGTCTAGTTTATTATAGTTGTGGTATGACTAAATCTATTCTAAGAAAGACTTTTCGATTTTTAAGAAAATTATTGAAACATTTATTAAATATTTAGTATTGATCGTCGCTGTCTCCAATTAGTTTTCCCATCGCTTATGCATTGATTATAGGCACATTTTTTTTCTCATGTGCTTAGTGTGAGATATGTGCACATGGTTAATGATTAAAAAGAGTACCTTAATCTTAACTTTGGTTAAAGGAAACAAATATACATTAAAATAAATAATCGTTGAAATGATTAAGAACATTATGAAGCATGTGTGTTTCTCTACACTCCAGGGCCCTAAAGCTTTCTTCATCGTCAAATTACCTGTATTTTTATGGTGAAAGTGGGCTCTGTTTAAAAAAAATCTCGACTTCTAATTTCTAGTGTACTTTTCATACAATAATACCACTAAAAAGAGAATGAAAAGGTGTTTCTTCACGTGTAAGAGTAATTTTGAAATACATGTTGTGTCACAATATGAATGATTTTATTTTTTTTTACATCATTATTTATTATATATATGTAGAAATGTTGTATACATATGTATAATAATTACAGGGAAAATCTATCAAGCACTCCTCAGCAGTGAGTAGTTTATTATAATCGAACCACAAATGAATTCTAAAGAATTTAAAAAAAAACTTTTTAACAGGAAATGCAGTGGTAAATTTAACAGTAGGTCATTTACATGTTTCAGACGAAAATTTATAAAAAGTTCATGTTTTGTTTTATATGATCCAAAATGTATTGTCCCTATTGTAATATTACATGCAGTTATTTTATGTCATACTCTATAGATTCGTTGAAAAATCTTACTTCAACTTTTAGAAACATTTTAAAGATTACTCTTAACTTTTTTGACATAATGCAGAGTGAAAGAAATAATGCGGGACAGAATAGCTTATGCCGTCAAAAGACGCTGTGATTGTGTAGGCCCTGGTAATGTCGATACCTGGACTCGCTTTACTGGACTCTCTTTAACAAGGAACGACCAGATGAATTATAACAAGGTTTTGGCTACAGGTAACTCTAATCTCCTTAATTTTGAAATCTTGAATAATTAAACAGAAATGAAAAGTTTACACTAATACATGTACAAAGACTATTTTTTAAATATATGTAGCAATTCCTTGTAATTACTGTTGCAATCATATTTGAGCAATGACAACATATACATGCATATGAAAACTCGTTGGCAAGGATGTTCAATGCATACAAAATATGCAACTAAAATAAGTTTTAAGTATATTGGATGGTATAATGGAAAAATACCATGACCCGTTGATTTTGTATGCTGAATGGCGATCTGTTTGGCCACTAACTTCGATAACAAAGTGCAATCAAATAAATTTCAACTGCCTCATCAAAGACTAAAGCATTTATCACAAGACACAAGGTAGTGCTACATACAAAAGAGTGTAATTTTGCAAAGGTGAAACCCTCTTCATTCATAGGTCATTCATGTCCTCTTTGAAGATTTATACTAATACTACAATTTAGACTTGATATTCCTATATGCTTATAGTGTACCAAAATTTCACAAAAATCCATACAAGGAAAAATTTATCGCAGGATCTTCATCTTGTTCAGCTACTGAATTCCTACGATTTTGTTTGCAATCGAGCTTAAGACAAGCATCAAGCATTCTGTGAAACTTTTCATTCCAGAGGTGAAAAATAAATCACATTTGGATACTTACAAATTCATGGGATTTATTGCTAAATCTCAAATCCCAGTCATTTTCTCAAATACAATCTCTCACAGCGTTTGATTTTCCACACTGTATATGCAACGTTGTTCGCATGATAAACTAACATCTCGAATCAAACATATTATTCGAAAAGCATTTGCCGATTCAACAAAAAAAAATTGTGTATTAAGTTATAATAATAATTATACTCAATAAGGCAAACAATGATTCTGAATACTGCCCTTTTCTGGATCTATACGTATAATCATTGACTCTGGTAAAAGAAAAACTAAAATTTATGATACAAGGGATGATTTTGATTTTACTATAATTACTAATTTCCCTTTTCTTGACGGCGACATTCCCCTAATCCATCGTACGGGATGAATATCTCAACTTGTACGATTCGCTCGCATTTGTTCTACCCTTGACGAACCTTACTCTCACATCCAAACTTTTACAACAAGGTTACAGATTTCATAAATTATTAAATACTTTTAAGACGTCTTACAGAAGATATGAAAATTTGATATCTAGATATGACGTGACTCGCAAACAGCTAATTAAAAAGGCCATTCCTCATCCTTGATATTATGGAAATGTTGTTAAAAAATGCCAAAACTGATAAATAATCCATAAAAACTGGGACGTAACTTACATTCTTTACGTAATAGTGGATATCGACGAGATATTCTGAACAAATCCGTTAAACTGGCTTTGGATTCCAATGTACTGAAGACTTTACATATATACTGGCCTCTCACTGATATTGCCGATGTCTGCTGAAATACATGACGACTCTTTACCAAACCCTTCGGGGAGTTTTGAGTTTGATTTTTCTTCCCTAGTGCGACAGTGTTTTATCAGCAGACTAGATTCCTTGAGCTAGCCGACAGTTTAGCGGCAAGCACTCTTTGACCAATTTTTCTAAATTACGTTTTGTGATATCTTTTTCTTTTTCAAAATAGTGGTCATTGAGTTAGTAGTCTACCTGTATTGTGATTTATTCGCATGTTCATTATACTATAGGGAAACGGGATAGAGAAAGGGGAGGTTTGGTTCAATCCTAACACTGGCTTTTGCTAGTGTCGGTACCAAGTACGGCTATCCCGAGTTCCTATCGTTATTTATGTTTGTCTCCTGTTTTCATTATTGTTTTTCTAGTGCAGTTCGCTTGTAAATGGTGGCATGTGATTGTAGTTCCCGGCCATTGTAGGTGTTTACTGTTATCCTGTTTTTTGTAATAAATACACATTTTATTCAAAAACTTATCTAAAAGGTTAAGTATGCTGCGATGAAACACATCTGCAGCATGCATTATTTTCTTATTGGTGATATATTTGTCCATTTTGGAGGTGTTATTTATCAGCACCAAGTTAGTATACCGACGGGCTAATTGTGCTCCTTGTTATCCTGTTTTTTTTGTAATAAATACACATTTTATTCAAAAACTAATCTAAAAGGTTAAGTATGCTGCGATGAAACACATCTGCAGCAAGCATTATTTTCTTATTGATGATATATTTGTCCATTTTGGAGGTGTTATTTATCAGCACCAAGTTAGTATACCGACGGGCTAATTGTGCTCCTCCACTCGCACTTTTTTGTGTCCTTACGAGATTGCATTTATTCAGGAACTTGTATAAGATAATAAAATAAAAGATGTTAGATCCTCTAATTTTACGCCGTGCGCGGTCCGAGTTGATGAAGAGGCCTCTGAGCTCAAAATATGAGTCTTCCTAAAGGAGTTGTTTCGAGACCCGTGTCGATGGTTGACGAGATTCTGGTTGGGGAAATCCTGTGTTTAGACTCCAGCTGCGGTCATTAAATATCCTTTGGGCTGAGAACACAGGGTCAATATCTTACTAATATCATCTAAACGGCAGGTCGGATTTGCAAGGTCCGATTAATTGGCTGGTCACGCCAAGACCTCTAGCATATATTTCAAACTTGAGTTTGTATCTTGATTTCAACTATTAATCCAGTACATGATGTTCTTGAGAAGGCGGTGGCTAATAGGTCAATCAAGTAGTACGCTTTCCATCAGTGTCTGAACGGATGATAAATGATCGATATTGAAAAAGCATATGACACAACATGGAAATATGGCATTTTAAAAGATCTTTTTGATATGGGGTTGAGAGGAAATTTACCAAATTTTATTGAGAATTTTCTCAAGGATCGTGAATTCAATGTAAGAGACAACTCTACATTTTCTGACTCGTTTGAACAAGAGATGGGTGTTCCGCCCATAGCTAAGTAAGGATGTATTCTCCTTAGGTTTCAGTCTTGTTCAAATCTTGTTTATGAATAATTCTTAAAACTTGCCTTATGAGTGACATTTGTTTTTATTTATATTGTATAATGACCCTCCCAAAATGTTTCTAAATAACTATGTACCTGCGACCAGTGGGTTTCGAGACATTGAAAGTTTTAATTTTTTACCAAATTCGACCATTGATCTTGGTGAGAATTTTACCAGATTTTGGAGTAGGGGTAAAAAAAACTTTAAAGAAAAGTACTCATCTTAATCATATGATTTCTTTTATAAGTTCTTAGAGATATAATTGTCCAACTATTTAATCAAAAATGACGAGTTTTGACTGTGTAGTTGATGAACGTTCTTATATCATCACGGACATATGCTTTTTATTAGTGGTATTTCTTCAAACTCATGAGATCTAACAATCTGGAAATTTTGAGAGAAACACCGGTGCTACAAATCGACATTCGAACCAAACGTAGCCCCCAGAAAGGCCAAAATTGATGAAATTTGCACAAAATCTCCAAAAAAAAATTAAGGATTTTCAAATGACTATAGCACCCAAAAAATGCACAGGGACATATGGTTTTCTCTTAAAAAATGATTTTTTTTTTCATGGTCTTTGCATTATAAAAATATAGGTTTTGGGAAGAACTACATGTTGACCCCATAAGAGAATACATCCTCAATAAATGTTTAAAGTGTACTCTTCTTTAAATATACTTTGTTCAATATATTTACCGCTTATGTCATTTTACCTTTTTACGTAGCCAGTCTTCAATATAGAGTATGTGATATCAAAAACAGAGGGATACGACAATAAAAGTTTAATTTGTGCCAAGAAACCAAAGGATATCAACACGATAATCAAAATACAAAATCAACACGAAGCTTTGAAGAACTGGAAACTAGGATGCTAGTATTAAAAGCTTTTCTACATTTTTTGAAATTTATTATTTGTTTTTATAGTTTGAAAATGCAATTTAAAAAAAATAAATAATCTAATTCTTACTTTCTCAAAAGCATATAATAATATACATGCCCGGAACCTGAATCAGTTTTCAGGGGCTTCTGCTGCAGAGCTGCCAAACGTGTCCCCAGTTGTTGGATAGGGGAATGCCCTGCCTATCCGGGGTAGTCAGGTCAAAATACGGAAAGCCTGACTGCGAATCATTGTAGCCAAACTGTGTGAAGAAACGCCAATAATAATATACATGCAAACCTTGAGACAGACGATGTAAAACGGGAAACACCCTGAATTCATATTTAAGTTGGTGCCAAGTATGACAATTGATTTGTTCATCATTTTCCATTATGAAATGTTTTGAAAAACTTATGATATTAAAAAAATCCTGTGAATTGTCTGATTGATTAGTATATCACACAATAAATAAAATAACATTTTGTCAATGATCATGTAACATTCTGTTTATTTTTCTTCAAATATCCGGTGCTATTAATACGGAAAACCAGCAATTGCACAAGATTTAGGAAAAGCTTGTATCATCCTTATATTTTTATGATTCCGGAAAATGATATATTCTTTATTTATCATATATTTAGTTTTACATAGGTTTTGAGTATATGATACAGAAAGTGCATCCTATATCATCATTAATGACGTCAACCCCGTATCGCATGGCAGAAACTGTATCGCTATACTGTATCACACCCTTATTCGGAACATGACGTCATAAATCGGAAAACTTCAGATGACAGTGGCATATGTGAAGTTAAGAAACTTAAAACTTAAAGAGTTTATTAAACACGTTCTACTTAAAATATTGATGCGTGGAAAAATTATATTAAACCAAAAATTAGAACTAACAAGTTGCATTAAAAAAAAATCAGAAAAATGTTTTTACAGCAATTTTACAAATAATGCGTATAATACAGCAAAGTTTATTGTTCTTCACATCTTTATAGCAATCAAACGATCATAAGATTTTATTGCGCAGACAGAAAAAAATACGAGAAAACTTTTAAAATCTTTACTGCTTGTGATGAAGATATAGTATTGGATCATAAGCATTCGGAATATATAATTTTAGTGCACTAATCAGCAGTTTTCGAAAAATTATTGTGTGGCATTCAATTTTACAAATAATGCGTACAATACAGCAAATTTTATTGTTCTTCACATCTTGAAAGCAAGCAAACGATCATAAGATTTTATTGCGCAGAAAGAAAAAATACGAGAAAAATTTTAAAATAATTACTCCTTGTGATGAAGATATAGTATTGGATCAAAAGCATTCGGAATATATAATTTTAGTGCACTAATCAGCAGTTTTCGAAAAATTATTGTGTGGCATTTTTTTTCAATGAACTATATTTTAAAGGAATCAGAACTTTTTTAAATTGTTTTATTCTATTCGGTCTTTTTAGATCAACTGGCCAAAATGACCATGTGAGCTTTTGCCAACACTATGCGTCCGTCGTCTGTCAATCAACAATTTCAAAATACCCTCCTCTGAAACCCCTGGGCCAACTGAAACCGAATTTTGCCTGAATCACTCAGGGTATGGCTTCTTAACTGATGTGGGATTTATCTACCGGCAAACCAACATGGCCACTGTTGCTAAAAATAGAACATGGGGGGGGGGGGGCATGGGGTACATTGCAGTTTTCGGCTAACATATATATAAAATCTGACTTGAGAAAAATTATTCAGAATGACCAGATCTACCAACCCTGCAATTTTGAAGGAAATCCAAAACCCATGTTAGAGTTATTGCCCTTGTTACCAAATTTCAAAATTTTTATCTTTTTTAGTCTTGTAATTCGAAAACTATAGTAGAAGGTAAAGTATAAATTTATAAAATGTTTGCCATTACAAGATCTACCTACCCTTGTTTTTTGAAAAAAAAATTCCGAAACCAAAATAAGAGTTATTGTCCTTTATCAAGAAAATTTAAAAATTTGTACGGTTTTCGTCTTTAATTTCCGAAACTATAACTCCATATCCCTTCATTGTTCAAGGTCAAGTGTGAGTTGAAAAAATGTCTGTCATAACAAGATCTACTCACCCTTCCATTTTGAAAGAAATTCCGAAACCCATGTAAGAATTATTGCCCTTTTAGCACGAAAACTTAAAAATGTACGGTTTTCGTTATTTATCTCCAACAATGTAAACGGTTAATGTCAAGTGAACATTGATAAAATGTTTGCCATGACAAGATCTACCTACCCTTCAATTAAGTCAAAGATTTTTACGTTTATCGTTGTCGTATGAGATTTTAAAGTTTATGAAAACTGCAAGTTCCGTTTCCGGTTTTTGTCATATACCTGCAGACTTCATACAGACATTTATTGATAAGTATATTTAGAAATACAAAAGTTCGTTGACTTTTAGTGTATTTGAAATCACGACTGACAACATTGCTGTACTTTCTCTTTCGTTAGAGTATAATCAGTTACGTATGTTATTTAATCTGAAAGAAAATAAAGACCAACAGTTGTTTTATGGTTAAGAAAATATAATGGTTCGCAAAATAGTGTTAGATGTCACATCGCAGTTTGATTAAACAGAGGTTTTCTGCAAATTTTGCAATTCCGGAACTTGCAATTCTCATGCCGGAAGTTAACATGGCAAAAACCGGAACCGGAACTTGCAGTTTTCATAGTCTTTAAAATCTCATGCGACATCGTCATTTATTTCACAAACTATAAAAGGTAGAGGTCAAGTGTAAATTGATAAAATGTTTACCGTGATAACATCTACATATTTCACGAAAGGATGTGGAGAAACAACGGCAGTAGAATACCGAAGGAACAAAGGGGTGAAATTCACAAAAATCGAAGTCCAAAGACAGGGCAAAA
>MJUU01054546.1:414406-429116 GCA_002080025.1 Modiolus philippinarum | reverse complement strand
CTGACCCTGAAAAATAATTACCTTTGAACTCGGTTACTAACAATTTGATTCATGTTGTTAAGGTAGTTTAAATGAAAATTAAGATGGCAATTCGTCATTTTTTAAATTTCTATTTCATTTTACTCGCTAAACTGGTTGCTATTGTAGCAAACATTGGTTAATTGTTAGCTCACATGACCCAAAGGGTCACATTTTCATTTACTGAGACAAATTCAACCAAAATTTACGGGAATGATGTATGAAAGGTCCTTTACAAAGATTGCTCATTTCGTTCCGATCCGACAACAAAAATGGCCACCAGCGCGGAACTTAGGTCTAACATTGGACCCTATGCGAAAAATCACATTTTCATCTTCTCTTCTCAAACAGCTGAATCAACTTCAATCAAACTTTACAGGAATGATGTACTAATGGTTTTAAACTAAGATTGCTTATTTCGTTCTGATCCGATAAAAAACATGGCCGCCAGCACGGAACTTAGGTTAACATTGAACCTTATTTGAAAAATCACATTTTTATCTTCTCCTGTGAAGCTGCGGAAGCAAATTCAAAACATGGCCTCCAGTGCAGAACATAGTTTAACATTGGATCCTGTATATAGAAAAACATCCTTTACATCATCTTCTTTGAAACTATTCAAGCAAATTTAAGTAAATGTATAGAAGGTTCTTTGCAAAAATTACTCATTTCAATAGGAGCAGACAAAAAACACGGGTGCTAATGGAGAACATAGTTAAACATTAGACCCCATTGGTAAAAATATCATTTTTGGTCATGCATGGCATAGAAGCATTATGTCAGGGGAGCGATACAGGCCCAGTCTCTGAGCCTCTAGTTTTTCGAATCTTTTTTCTAGAATAAGCTTAGATTTTTTTCCGAAAATGGATTATACTTTGGTATCTCTGAAAAAAAAAGCTTTTGAATGCAATTAAATCAAAGACGGTTTGATTTTAAAGTAGTTGCTAGCTTCTATGGCCATGGAAGCAAGGGTCGTACAAATTCCTTTTTGGGCATAATTTTATGGTTGCTATGAAAGCCAATATTGTCGTGTCTCATCTTCTAGCAATCCAAAATGCACATATTTAACTTCAAAACTTTATTTCAACAAGTTTGTTGATAATCTTGACACAATTATTTCCCTTTTTAAGGCCACAAGAAACGTCGTTGTATTATGGTGCTGTCGCCGCTTTGGTCGAAAACTTTTGTTTGGTCAAACCATTTGAAATTTTAACACCATTTTCTTTGGGCTAAGAGGGAGGCTAGGCCGTGGTTTGAGGTATTGTGGCTGTATCCGTCTGTTTTTAACAAGTCCCAATATGGGTGTTTCCATATATTTAGCTGTAGAATATTTGTTATTTATTAGATTCTGATAAGGTTTCTTCAATTTTGCATGTAGTCTGGAGTGTGTCAAGAGATTTAACGCCACGTTTGATATTTACCAAAAAATGAGTATCCAAAAGAGGATATTTCTTCTTCTATATTTCCTTTCCTATTTTGATGCAGTGTCCAAACACTGCAATTCGTCATCCGATTTTAGCAATGTTTATGTTTTGGTATTCCCCTGTACGTAAGATATCAGTAGTTTGTCATAGATTTATCGTTACTCCTACTGTTTCCGAGTTATAAATTAGGAGCAAATTGCAAATGTGTAAATTACCATAATTTTTGCTATATAACTTTATAGAAAGACGAAATTTCCTTCTATTGATTCCTCTCTATGTAAGCTTTCAGAAAAAGTGACCAGGTTAAGTTGGGGTCCATGGTTTGATGTCAAGTCTTGTAAGGTAAAGTTTGGATAGATAGCTGAGCTCTTACCATGTCCGAGCTAGAAAGGTTCAATGGGGATCAATATTCGATTTTGTCATATAATGTAATTTATTTCATTTTTCTTAAGTTATTGTAGGCATTTTTAGTTCACCTGGCCTAAAGGCCATGTGAGGTTTTGCCATCACTTTGTGTCCGTCGTCCATCAACAATTTCATAATTTATCTTCTGCTCTAACCTGCTGGGCCCAATGTAACAAAACATGGCCAGAATCATCACCAGGGTATTCACTTTCAAAATTCTTTTCGATTAGTCGTCTGGTCAAACAACATGGCGGCAATTGCTGAAAATAGAACAGGGGTAAACTGCACTTTTTGGCCAATAACTCGAAAACCATTACAGATATAAAAAAAAATCTGACATGGATTAAAATGATAAGCATGATGAGGTCTACCTACAGTGCAATTTTGAAGAAAATCTGAAAACTCTTCTCGGAGTTATAGCCCTTTTTCCGTAAAATTTTCAAAATTTTAGATTTTTTTATCTTTATGTCCACAGATCGAGGATCGGGGGGGGGGGGGGGGGGCATATTGTTTTTGTCCTATCTGTCTGTCTGTCTGTGCGTCCGAAACTTTAACCTTGGCTATAACTTTTGAACTATGTAAGATAAACTTTTCATACTTGGCAAGTGTATAAGTCTAATAATGTTAAGAAGAACATAAATATGCAAAGAATTATGTCAAAGGTCAGGGTCACAGAGGTCAAAAAGGGGTAAAATTAGGTATTTTCATATATTTTACTGTAGAATCTGGGGGCGTATGTAGTGTTTCACAAACATATCTTGTTTATTTCAAAAAGTGTAACAGATAGAGGTCACGTGTAAATTGGAGAAAAAAAAACCTTTGTGGTAGTTATTGCCCTTTTACTGACTTCAAAATTTTCATATTTTTCATCTCTTATTTCCAAACTATAGTCTTATAAGAAGCAGGGGATGCTTACTCTACTGGTGCACCTGATCTCACCCATGGTTGTTATTGGGTTCGTGTTGTTCATCTTGGTGTGCATGTGTCTTCATTTTTCTTTTCTGTGCCGTGCTCGTGTGGTGTCTCTGTTTCTTTTTGTTTCCGATGTTGCCATTGTCCTTTGATTGTTCGTTTTGGATTGACTGTTCGGTTCTCACTTATTCTATAGAACATGAAGGTTAAGTGTAAATTGATTAAATGTTTGCAAAGCTGTGGCGACTTCAAAACTGGTGTTGAAAATTGGTCGTTGACCGCCGATTTCAAAAGGGCGGGAAAATTCAAAATTGTTCGATTTCAGTAAAATGGTTTCCAAAGAGATATTGATGTCGCATTTTCAAAACTGATATTACAATTTGTTCGCTGACTGCGATTTTCAAAATGGCTGCCAAAAAAGGCAGGAAAATTCAAAATTGTCAGATTGAAATGAAATTTGGTTTCCAAATAGATATTGATGTTTCGATTTAAAAAGCGGTGTCGAAAATTGTTCGTTGTCGCCATTTTCAAAATAGCCATCAAAAAGGTGGGGAAAATTAATCATTATCCGATTTCAATGAAATTTGGTTTCAAAGTGGATGTGATGTTGCTACTTCAAAACTGGTGTTGAAAATTGTTTGTTGTCTTTCAGATGGCTGCTAAAAAAGGCGGGAAAGTTCAATGAAATTTGGTTTCCAAATATATATTAATGCCGTAACTAAAAGATATAGTGTTAAAAATTGTCGTTAACCGCCATTTACAAAATGATGTGACAGTCTCAACTTCAAAACTGGTGTCGAAAGTGGTCCTTAGCAAGAACGTTTTTGTCAAAAAAGCCCAGCAAAGAAATATACTAAAACATGATCAGATTTAGATACAGTTCAAGGATAATGGTGGTGTTCGAGCTACCAAAGTTTGATAGACTGCAGTTCAACTGTGTAACTTACAATGTAAGCTTAATTGTGGCAACTGAGGTGAGCGATACAGGCTCTTTGGAGCCTCTGGTTTAGTTCGATTTCTCTTGACAATACCAGACTTCCGGTCAACATGCTAATAAGGGCTTAAAGAAGGTCACTTCCGGTCTCTTACTGGGGACACAATCACTTCCGGTCGCATATGCATGCTCAAATACCTTCCCATGACACCTCTGTGGGGTCACGTGTTGATTCAGCGCGACATTTCCGGTTATCATGGCCAAATAGAGCTTCATGCAGGTCACTTCCGGTTGCGCATGCGCAGTAAAAACACTTCGTTTTTCTGTAACATGACTTCCGCTTCCGGACACGTTACTTCCGGTGACGGCACTTCCGGTCTACATCACTTCCGGTGATGTCACTTTCGGCACCACCTCGTCAAGTCTGCGGTGAACTGTGCTCATATACTACTCATAGCAACCATTCTGGCCACCTGAATATATAGTTTTTTAATAATTATGATAATTTAATATAAGATAGGGTCATTTACCCTGGAATGATTAATTTTACTTTTTTAAATGCAATTCTAAATTGTAACCGTACGTAAAAGGAACGGGGATAGTGGAAAATATGGCCATTTAAGCTACCATAGCAACAAACCTAGCGACCGGATTCATATTTTTTGCATTTGTTTAAGAGAGAATCTATCATTAAATATATATAATAGAATCAAAATTAGAATTTTACTTTATTGAACGAAATTTGTAAATGTCAAAGGTGCCGAAACAGCACTTAAAAAACTCAAAATTCCCTATTTTTGTCACCATAGTAACCACCATAGCAACCATTACCCCACTTATTTTATTCTAAGATTTGATTATTCAAACCTAGTACTTATTGACTGTAATCTTGAAACTTCCCAACAAGGTGGCTTTTTTTGGGTTACAAATCCCTGAAATCGGCCAAAAATGGCCAAAGAACCCTGTTTGCCTCAACTGTAAAGACCTATCAGACATAAAATTTATATAATTCTTTTAACCTTAATATGTCAGTAGAATATTCAATTTGACCTTGCTTAGATAAAAAAAATGCTTAAATACTACACTTAAAGAACCATATCTGTGTGAATTTTGCTGTTTATTAACCTCTAGATCAACATATTTTAGCCAAAAAACAAAAATAGCCGTTACTATGGCAACCAAAACACTGGGACATTTTTTGGGCTCATTTTACGTCTTCAGTCATAGACTTTTATCAATGCACAAAGTTTCGAGGAAATCTTTGACCATGCGTGCCACACCCTCTATATAATATGTTTGATACTTTCAGAGAATTGGTATTATTTTATTCCTGCCCCCAGGTTCAATATTTGGTGCATCACCCCTTGGAAAAGTTTCACAATTTTTTCAACAAGAATTCTTACAACCAATAGATGTAAGACGAATTTCCGACTACATGTTATTTATGTTTTAATTATGTCTCCCCTTCACCGAAGGTAGACATATTGAATTACCCCAAACTTAATATTCAAACTCTAAAAATGGTTACAGGCAGCTAAATTTATATGTTTGGTGAATTTTTCACCATCTACCATATGTTTGGTGCTGTCATTCACGGTTGCCGACTTCCCAGCCCCCAAAAAATAATAAATTAAATCAAATGGTGGTAGACTTACATACCAAATATTAGATGAATATCATTTATAGTATGGGAAAAAGTCTGGAAAACTGAGTGTGACAGACTGACGGACGGAGTGCAAACTTAAGTCCCCTTCGGCGAAGCCGAAAGGGGACTAAATAACGGTAAATTATTGACCCAATTTACCGATTGTCAACAACCACTAAACTCAACGCGCGTAACAGTCTTAAGATTTGATTTCTGAAATATGAAGAGTTACAAGGGTCACTCTGGTAACAATTATTTTTTCACTTCTTCTTTTTTTTAATTGGAACATTCCTTGGACCTTTACAATGTTGCAAAGGTTACCTTTTGGTAACACAAGCTTACAGTATTGATATCAAATTTCTGATATATGTCGGGTTACAATGGTTACCAGGTTTAAACTGGTAGGGTGAGCTTTTGTTATCACTAGGCGTCCGTCGTCCATCGTAAACTTTTCATTCAATGATATTCTTCTCTGAAACCACTGACCCAATTGGAACCAAATTTGGTCATAATAGTCCTTGGGTGGTCCCCTTTAAAAATGTATCCGGCATGTCCTTATCTAATCCAAGATGGCCGCCAGCGGGGAACATATTTGTAACATTAGACCCTATGGAATACACATTCAAAGATCTTACTTTCAGAAACTACTTGTCCGATTAGAACTAACCATATTCATAATGGTCCTTAGCTGTTCCCTTCCGAAAAAGGTATCCGACAGGTCCGTACAGTACAGGGAAAATTCAAGATTGCCGTTTTTGTGATCCCTTAGTGATCATTTTGTGATCCTGTAGCAGTCAATGATTGCAATCAAGGATTGTTCTTGTTTGCGATCAATGATAATACGGGTATATGCGATCAGTGATCACAAAACAATTTGCGATCATTGATCCCAAAAGTTATAATCAGTGATAACAACTTGTGGTGCGATCCTTGATTGCACAGCGTCATTGATCACCACAGTGCGATCATTGTGATCCTTGATTGCAAGATTGTGATATTTGATCGCAAACTCATATGATCCTTGATCGCAAAGCTATCATCATTGATTTCACACTTGTGATCATTGATCGCCAAGTACATAGTTATACAAACATTTACAAACATATTCAATGTGTATTGATGGCAAGTTTTAAAAATCCGGAAAGTCTTGAAATGCATGCCTTGTCCTTCATATCTTTTGAATGCATTAACATATAGAGAAATTATTCGCAAATACTTTAAAAGCTAATAGAAGATCTATAACATGATACATTACTTGATGAAATTAATTTTAAAGACAGCACGATTGCCGGAAGAAAAAATGTGAAATTAGGACTTTAAACTTTAATAATCGAAATCTATAGGATTTAATCAAAAAAAATTTCAGTGATTTTCAAAAATGATTTATTTACAAATAAAATGGCTTCAAATGATTTTTTTACTGAGGTAGAAAAAAGTGGCCGGGAAAGACTGCTATTGTTGTCTGACAACTTTGAAATTTATAACTTTGAGTGTTAAAATCAGATTAGCCGATCAATTTGTTTTATTTGTTTTATTAATATCAAAAGATAATTTATTTATATTTAATACATTAGAATGTTTTAAAAGTGAAGGGAACAAAACCAGTAAGGGAATACACAACAAAAAGACATTAATAAGATTAGTAAGAATGAGTGAAAAGGACGATTGGACCTGGTACTTAAAAACATAAAAAATGCAACGAATAAATAGCAAGAAATAAAAAAAAATCATGACAAGAATAAAAAATACAAACAATACAAAAAATAACAGATATACATACTAGATGAAAAGGGAAGCACCAATACACACTCACGAAAATTCTAGACATAAATATTAAAAATTTAAAATGAAAGAAAACATTATTTTAAAGGCATTCCAAACAAAGTACTTTTTAAAAATGTAAAATTATAAAACCGGGGTGTAAACATAACCCGAACGAATCACATAAAATTTTATCCAAAAGCAATACACACAAAAAGAAAAAGGGACATAAATGTACACAAAGAACTCCGATGCACACGAAAAGGTCTTCGACAGGCAATCATTCAAATGTAATAAACATATACTTTATAGTTTTTACCAAATGATTTGAATGCGTGAATACACAAGAATGCAAAGCCGGTCAAAATCCAGGAAAAAATAAATATTTTTCAAGAGTGTCACGATTTTATGAATTTTTAACATAAGACTAAAAAATCCCCTTTTGTGTATTGTTTTGTTGTCTTGTTAAATAATGTTAAGTTAAATTTTATTGCGAACCATCACAAACAAGTTCAAATGTGACCCCTTGGCAGTTTATCGAGTTTGCTAGCTTCTGCATGGTATATCCTGCATTTTATATCGTGTCAACCTATTATGTGTATTGGTTTGAGATATGCACGTGGAGATATCGGATTATGTTCTGGAAATCGGGTTATATTTATTATCATTTGATTACTTTGCCCGTTTTGAATATTTTTTCATTTTGAATGTCTATATCAGATATTTTCATTTTTGTGTATTGGTCCCTGGCTATTTATTTAAGGCATATCTGTTGTTGTAAGTTTTTAATTAATTATTAATTTAATGTTTTATTTTTCATTTTTTGCTTTGTTTGCATGTTTTTTTTCAGTTGTAATTTTTTTGTTTGTGTTTTAAGGTTTAAGTCTATTTGTCTCTTTCAGTTTCCTTTTCGCTTCATGACCCTTTTGTTGTGTATTCCCTTACTGCTTTTACTTATTTTTATTTTCTGGACATTGTCATATTCATAGTTTGTATAATTTTAACCCTGGACTATTGGCTTTCCAACAAATGTTTATTAAGTCTCTGTCACATCCTGTTAATTCCAAGTGCAATTAACATCTACCTGTAGCTTACCTGTAAAGGTGAGCATCATGAAAAGTATGTTGGATTGTACCCCGAGGCTGTATCAATATCATATCCATAAGATTTGACCTTGACTTTCTCCGAACCGAAGTTATGGGATTTTTTCTGCAACCCTTCCGTTATATTCTAAGTTAAAAATAATCCTCGATAGCCGCTTATTTTTATTCAGGGAAGTAACTCCGGAAACTCGAAAGTCGTCAAATTGATTCTTCATTCATGCAAAATGGTTTGTTGTAAAAAAAAAATCAAACAAACAAGCAAACAGAAAAAAAACTATATTCATTTTATTTTTTATCATTTAAAACGAGTATTTCCAACACAAGTATTAAACGTTTTGTATTACTTGAATATGACTAATCGGAATATGACTAATTTCAAGATACTTTTTTGACAGAAAACTACATTGATAATGCCTTATATCGGGTTCGATATTATTATTTGAATACACAACCGGTTTGTCGGAAAATAAAAACAAAAACAAAATAGCAAAAAAAACAAAAACAAAAACAAACAAACAAAAACACTTCTAAATGATACAGAGATTGATTGCTGCAAGTGACACCACTTTGATTCTGGCATGAAGAATATTGACGAACCTTTTTTTACGCGGCGGTTAATGTTCCCTGTCTAATGATGAGCAAGCTAGAAAAAATGCCATGCAGTCACTGTACATTATTTTGTCTTTTTTATCCATTTAAGAGGAGGCGGACAGGAATTAGGGAGACCGGGACAAAGGGGCGGGAGAAAAGAAGAAAGAAGGGAGGAAGGAAGAGAGGGTTGGAAAAGGGAGTGGGAAGGGAGAAAAGAAAATGAAAGGGATACTGTGAGAAAATGGGCAGAAGAAAGGAGAGGTTCGAGTGAGAGGAGAGACAAACCCTGTTCGCCCCCTCATTTTACTTGACATTTTTTTTTCATTTTCAGAGAAGATTAAATATATAAGCCCGGCACTTGAATCGGTTTCCAGGGGCTCAGGCTACAGAGCAACCGGGTGCGTCCCCAGCTGGTGGATAGGGAAATACCCTGTCTATGCGGGATAGTCAGGTTATAATACGGAAAGCGAACCATAATAGCCGAACTGTGGAGAGACGCCATGCTCCATGTAGTATAAAGACCCCTTCTATAAAGAACAGAGTCACTTGGTCTCGTATAGAAGGCTAAATTTTCTGCCTCTACCCATACTCCCCCTTTTCCAGTGGAAATCAAAACTCGTTGCAGTTGTCCCTGCCATCTTTATTTCTGTCTTCTTTTACTTACAATTTTTTTCTTTTTTTTGGATTAACTTGTTCTCGTCCTGATATAGCTGAAATATTGCTAACTTGACGTTAAACCCTAACTGATCAATCAATCAATCAATTAAATGTATAAGCAGTCCTGACTCGATTATTCTAGTGTATTCTAGATAAAACATAG
Organism: Modiolus philippinarum; assembly: GCA_002080025.1. Classification (NCBI taxonomy): domain Eukaryota; kingdom Metazoa; phylum Mollusca; class Bivalvia; order Mytilida; family Modiolidae; genus Modiolus; species Modiolus philippinarum. Next base: position 419,503 of record MJUU01054546.1, on the reverse strand, counting down.
TTTGATCATAACCTCTGAAACTATATAGATGCAATCTGAATCAAACCTCACATTGAAGTCTTTTCGTCGACGCCAAACAAGGTTACACATAAGACTCTCTGTCAAAAATATTGTGATCATCATCTTTGATAGTACTGACGCAATTTGAAGCATAGAATGTATTGATAGTGCTGAAGCAATTTTAAGCATCGAAAGGTATGAAGATAATCTCCTCAACTATGACATAGCATTTTTTTGTTGAGTGATTATTTTTATTGTTCTTACCTGGGAAACAAAATTGAGCAGAAATAGGTTTATTATTTATACAACCTTTTGTAAATTTGTATTTCCAGTATACCAGTTAAGTGGGGCAGAGCTGGATCACTGACCCATTGGATAAAATAATGATAATAATAATACAAACAAAATGTAAATTAATTTGGAGAGTTCCGAAATATGCGTCACGTAGATTTTAATTGTCATAAAAAAGTTTACACACAGCGCTAAAAGTATTGAACAACCGATCACTCATAATCAATGATAAATGTGCGCATACAATATACATTGGTAGCTTCTGGAACATGTAGATCTCTTATTTAATTTTTTTTTAAATCTTTCCTGGAAAAACTCTCATCTTAGAGACTCGTTATTAAGTCGTGCAAGCTCATTTTACTAGTCAGTGGTAAACATATCTGCATTCAAATACACGAGAACTCTTAGTAGACATTTCACGAAGGACTGTGAACAGCGATGTTGACAAAATATGGGTCATCTTAGGAGTTTTTTCATCAGAAAGTAATTATGAATATTATGAACATCATAACATTTACAATCTTCTGTATTTTTATTGTTTTCACAACTGAGAAGAACATTTAGATACATCACAAATATTTCACCCCAATTAAGCACATACTGTTTCACTTTATATTTGAATTATCATGACCGCCAAGTCGAATTGACCGTAAACTTTAATATAAAGCATTAGTGATATGGCTAAAACACATGAATGTACTTATTTCCATAAAGACTTCAAATCTTTTATTTTGCTAAGTTTTTCATAGCGTTGGATGATTACAAAAAATATATAATCATCAAAATAGGGTCCAAGATTTGAAGTTAAGGGAGGGAGAGTGGTAATAAAAAAATCCCCGGACGTAGCTTTGCTGGAATTTTTAGGCAAATATTGGGCAAACCAACATTTTACCCTAAAACTTTATATTTTTCAGTCTTTAGGGACATACGCCCTCTTGCCACTCAATGAATCTGTGACTGATCATGAAACTTTTTACTCACCACAACGAGAAATCTATGTATGTAATCATTGTGATGGGATTTGAATTTGTTGATTAAATCTAATATATTTAGACGAACAACAATGAAAGCATTGCTTGGTCAGTTTACTATGCATTTTCAAATTCTGTTTAACCTGCATTTACTCCGTACCCTCTCATTTCTTATTTTTGCCTCTTTTGAGCTTTATTTTTACTTGTCTCAAATATACGTGAATAAACTGTATACAAGAAATCAGCTTTTTTGCTTCAACATTCAACTTTGAGATAATTGTTACGAACAATGTAGCCTAAATGCACACACATACGATATTTGAATGAACAAAACATAACTAATTCATATATTTGCTGTCAAATGTTCAATATCATATTTATTTATTTATCTAATACAAGACACAGATGTTTGTCTTAACTGCTGTCACTTAAGGTTGAAATTCCTCCAAGACTACTTAGAAGCTATGGGTTTTTTTTTCGTTGTTATTGCTGTTGTTGTTGTTTGTTTGTGTTCTGTATTTGTTTTATTTTATGTAATAAATTTCTGTTTGATGACTATGTTTGTTGACGATCCTGCATGCATGGATAATCGGCTAAAAAGGATATGGATGTAGCGTTACTCGACATTTAGCAATGACAATGAATTTCGCTCAAGCCGGTGCCGTCTTGATTTACTATGAAGTATTAGTAAAGCTCATTGTTGAAGGATTCATGGTGACTTCAAGATAAAGAAGAAGAATAAAAGCGTTTTCCATTGCTAAGTTTTGCCATGTATTTGTAGAGAATTTGTCTCATTTTCATTCGTTCAATATTCCTTTATTGTTAATTCTGGTATGGCAATTATTTTTTTTCTAGCTATGTCAATCACTGATCTTTGGTTTGTGGTTTAAATTGCTCTCTTGAAGGCCATCGAACTCTTCCGTAGGAGCAACGTTTTCGTGTTTCCTCCTTTCATTTTCTGCAGAACGAAAATGCGAAAATGTGAAATCGAAAAGGTGCCAACGCGAAAATGAAAACATCAAAACAGGAAATTAGTTTCACTTTATGATTTTGCGTTTTCGCTTTCGCCTTCTCGCATTTGCGCCTTTTCGTGTTTTTTTTTTTGGTTGTTTGTTTTGTTTGTTTTATTATGCTTTTGCAATTTCGTGTTCTCCCCATTTTTATCTTGGAAGTTTATACCTATCGCAAGTGACATTTTTAATTAAAAATGTATCTCGAACTGGAAAAAAAACAAGCGTTATGTAGTGACAAAATTCGATGAATTCATGAAATGTATTAATTTTGGGGTGTCAAAATACATCCTGTTGAAACAACATTAGTAAATAAACAGATAAACAGAAAACTGCAACATACGTCGGTAATACACATAATTAAACAGAATTTTGTCAGATTATCGAGGTAACGGGTGGAACATTCAATTGGTGAACGTTCCCGAAACTCTAGGCGTCGTCCACGGGCAAAGCAAATCTAGTGGGTTTTTTTACATGTCTAATTTGTTTTGTGATTTTCCATGTTTTTCGCTATCGTAGTCGGGTGTAGACAGTCAGTATCGATTTTCGTGAAATGTCTTTTTAGAGGATTTATAAAATACCAAAGTAACAAGGGAAGTGATGATTACGAAAACCGAAGTCCAAAGACATGACGAAAACGGCAATTATTGTATATTTTAGTCAGTTGTAAGCTAAGTCCTTGTGATAACACTATAAATAAGCAATCTTAGGTCATAGTTTTCTTTTGCTTTAGTCTACAAATAGATATTCATACTTTACAAATACTAATTTGAATTAGATAAATATGAATTATTCCATCGTATTCTTCTTCATTGTACACTGGCAAATAAACTTCTCGCAAAACAGGAGTAAATGGCTTATAAATGATAGATAAACGTATTTAAAACAATCAGTAACCTGGCACTGTAAATTGCAAAAATATTTTCATTATAAATTATTCTGGGCATATGAACAGTATACATAAAGATTTTTTTAATAAAAAATAACATTAAGATGTAAAAGGCTTTATATTTTAGAAATAATAATAGTAAAAAAAATAACAATAATAAACAAATAAATTAGTAAATATGAAAAAGTAAACAAAAATGGAAAAAAATAATAAATTAATAAAAGCAACAATAAAAATAAACAGTTCTCGATTTTGTTCAACAAAACGTTTTACTGAAATGAATAATACACGTAAAATAAACGATTAGTTGTCATATATAATGATAATAAGTTAAGACGATATTACATTTTTCATTTCGTTAATAAAAATTTCTATTTTTAATAAACAATCATTGATAGTACAACTCTTGCGATCTTTGTGATCCTTGATCGCAAGGATTGTGATTCTTGATCGCAATGTTTGTGATCCTCGATCGCAACGGCTGTGACCCTTGATCGCAACGCTTGTGATCCGTTAATTGTATCTCGTACGATCACTGATCACAATCCTTGCGATCAATGATCACACCACCTGCGATCATGGATCACAACACCCGCGATCAATGATCGGAAACCTTGTGATCATGCGGTCATTGATCGCATTCCTGGATTGCAATCAATGATCATTACTTTTTTCTGTGATCCTTTTGTGATCCCTTAGTGATCCTTTTGCAGTCAAAGGTTGAATATTCCTGGTACTGTACCTCATCCAAGATGGCCGCCAGCGGGGAACATAGTTTTAACATTGGACCCTGTGGGAAAAACATTCAAAGACCTTCTCAGAAACTATCAGTCCAATTATAACCAAACTTAGTCACAATGGTCCTTAGATGGTCCCTTCCAAAAAAGATATCTGGCAGGTCCATACCTCATCCAAGATGGCCACCAGCGGGGAACATAGTTTTAACATAAGACCCTATGGGAAAACACATTCAAATATCCTTTTCTCAGAAACTACCAGTCTAATTATAACCAAATTTAGTCACAATGGTCCTTAGATGGTCCCTTCCAAAAAAGGTATTCGGCAGGTCCGTACCTCATCCATGATGGTTGCCAGCGAGGAACATAGTTTTATCATTGGACCCTATGGAAAAGACATACAAAGATCTTCTTCTCAGAAACATCAAGTCTAATAAAAATTAAACTAAGCCATAATGGTCATTAGATGGTCCCTTCCAAACAAGGTATCCTGCAGGTCCGGACCTCATCAAAGATGGCTACCAGCGGGAACATAGTTATAACATTGGACTCCATGGAAAGGACATTCACAGATCTCTTTCTCAGAAACTACCAGTCGAATTATAACCAAACTTAGTCACAATGGTCCTCAGATGGTCCCTTCCAAAAAAGGTATCCAGCAGGCCCGTACCTTATCCAAGATGGCCGCCAACCCGGACATAGTTTTAACATTCGCGCTATTAATTTTAAGGGGAACCCCTGCCCATTTTTTTTTAATTTCAGCAAGATGTATTATCTTGATTATAAGGGGAACACCTGCCCAAATTTTTTTTGAATGGTTATAAGGGGAACACCTGCCAAAATTTTTTTTGGATGGTTATAAGGGGAACCCCTGCCCAAATGTTTTTGAATGGTGTTCTGTTAAGAGTTTAAATGGATGGTGGAGTTTTTGTTGCCATGGAAACCAAACAAGAATACTGTAATTTTAGAAAAAAAGAGTATTCTGCTAAATTTTATGTTTTGTTTTTCCTATATGAAATGCCTTTTATCTATGTCGACCATGGTCCAGGTGAGCGATACAGGCTCTTGAGAGCTTCTCGTTTCATTGATTGATTGATTGATTAGTTAGAGTTTAACGTCCAATGAGCAATATTTCAGCTATATCAGGACGAGAACAAGTTAATCAATTCAAAACAAATTGTAAGTAAAAGAAGAAAGAA